>JANJYP010190944.1:0-12955 GCA_024605115.1 Rastrelliger brachysoma
CGTTCCTACGCACAGTTTTATAAATGAGACCCCTGCTCTCTCAGACTCTTCGGAGACAAAGAGCGGAGCTCCTGAATGTTGCCAAGCAGCATGCTTGCTGGACTCCCAAGTTGAACGTGATGCAAAGAGGAATGTGTCTGGACTGCCTTTTTTCGCAGATGAGGAACTTTCCAGGTTTTAAATGTAGCAGACCCCATTTGGTTTTTATGTGTATAAAATGTGAATGAACATTGTATATTTTGAAGCTCCACATGCTTTGTAAAAAGCTTGATGTACAGTTCTGAAGTTATTTCTTATGAAAGAAATATATAAAGTGAAATCCTCTTTTTTATTTTGTTAAAAAAAAGATTCACAATTTAATGCCTGAATTGATGTGCTTTTCAGGTTCTACAGTTGTAAAAAATACAAAACAAATGCACCAAAAAAACCAAACACTTTTTGCCCTTGAGAATAAAAGTTTTTATTCCTTGGAACAGCGGTCATCTCTGTGGTGTTTATATGTAAAATAAATAATTGAATAACTTAAGCAGGCCATTGGTTTTGAATTTTGACTTTTGACAAAACTGACATGTTAATAGTGATGATTTTATATCAAAATTCTCTCAACACGCTAGTGTTATAAGACCTCACATCCTTTGTTGGAATAAAAACACTCATGATATGTATTATCAAGCTCTCCAAGGTTCACCTCAGCCTTGAGCTCAGTCCGTCTGCCAGGGGTACAGAGAGATTGATATCAGAGAGTTGGGGTGGATTCCTCTGCGTTGGTTCCTGTGGTGATGGGGGTGGCTGTGTCTCAAGGTCAATGTGAAAGGCCTCTTTGTTCCAGCGCAGCAGCCTGGTATGAGAGAGAGAGGACTGAAGACAGACCTGAATACAGCCCTGTGACTGGGCACGCAGCAGAGAGCAGCATTCTCCAACCACACTCCAAATTTTGATTGGCATGTACAATTCTGTTCAAAATCCCTGTCAAAATGAAGGCTTTTTATTTTCATCACCTCAAATGAAACACAAGGAACAACTAAGATTGCTGAAGCTCTTTGCTGTGCTCCACACCAGATGATGCAGTCTGCTAGCCAGGCCTGATAAGATGACATCCAGTTCATTGCAAGGGCTCTTTTAGTCTGCCTTTTCACTTAAACGGAAATGCACCTAGAATGTCTTTCACTAAGTTGCCCCACAAAGACAATTACTTTTCCAGACGGTGCTGTGCATTGAATTGAATGTTTGAATTCCAGCTGAAAGCCAGCGGCCCCAGAATTGCTCACTGGGAAAGGCAAACAGAGTTTCTATGGTAACGATGCCTTACTGTGAACCTTCTCGCTCTGACTTTAAGAGCAAGGAGATGACGAAGAGGAGGAGAGAAAGAGTCAGTGGGCATTTCTTTGCTTCTTCACTGGTCCGGCTGTCCTGGTTGTCAGACCTCCTACTCTCCTTCCTCCCTGGCCAGTCAGCCTTTTTGTACTTGCACTATGCACATAATAAATATCTACATCGCTGTCCAAAGTGTTAGTTCTGTTTTCTACACTCTGCAAACCAACACAAATGAGTCCTTTCTGCCCTCAGTTTACAGCAGGAGCATAATTCATGTTTTAAGGTCTCTATTGATTGATCACTTATTGTCAAAACAGGTTAGTGTAAAATAAAGCATGTGCCCATCATGTCTTATTGCTGCTATTATCAATGAAGACATGAGTAAAAAGCTTTGGCTGTAAGAAAGATCATGCTTATGATTATGATATAAACCTCTGATTAGTTATTAATATTTTCAGATATTAGCAGATCTTCTTCCCAAATATTTGGTTCTGGTGTCTTTGGGTGCAGCTCATTCACTTAATCTGACTCAGTACTATATATATAATCACATATATACAGTTGCAACTTCATGGGCGAGGTTAGATTTTGTTGTAACACCAGTCAAGAAGGACCGGTTTTAACCCGATGAATATATGCAGTCTTTGTGTTGTTGGTGTGAGTCAGCCAGAAGTCACTGCTTGGTCATCTCGTGGGTGGAATTAAAAAGGAGAAAGAGAAAAAAAGTATCGTTGAAAATCGGAGGCCATGGCAAAGTGCAGTGTCACTTGGCAGAAATAAAGGCCATTTGAGTTAAAGAGCAGGAGAGCCCCAGCAGAGAGAAGAGAACTGTGAGCTCAGTGCAGTGGCTAATATTTTATGCCTCTTTGGGGAAGTGCTGGAATGTGGGGAATGTGTTGACTTCACACACGCGCGTGTGCAGCTTCCCCCAGCCCCGCTGCCTTGATTAGCCGGAATCAATAGAGTCTCTGTGGTTTTTATGTGTGTGTGTGTGTGTGTGTGTGTGTGTGTGTGTGTGTGTGTGTGTGTGTGTGTGTGTGTGTTGTGCATTTGCCAGCACTGTGCGCGTGGCCCTAACCCTAGCACACATAAACACAACGCCCCAGCAGACAGATAGCTGCCACCCACTCTGAGCCACAACTCACTCTGCAGCTGCAATCTTAACACCTCCAATCTGACACAATACTGCTCTGACTTCTGTAGCCCTTACTTCTTCAATTAATGTGCACAATTTATTTATTCCTCCAGAATAAAATAGACATTTTCTTATGATGCCATAACTTTATTTTAATGAAGATCCAACCTACGGAGAAACCATCCCTATCTATATTTTACCATCACACTACTGGTGAAAATCTAAGACCTAGAATTCTACAATAATTTCTCTTAAAGATCCTCTCTGCGTTTTAACAGAGAAAAGTATGAATTCTAATAATCTGTGTAAAATATACACATTTTCCCTTATTGTGAACATTTTGCATGTCAAAAGTTTAACTGTTGGATCTAATATGCATACTTCTTTGAAAAGTCCTGTAGTGCACTGGGGGTTTCAAGTTTTCACATCACTCGTGTGTAAATTGCATACTGGAGCATGATTAGCTTCTAAACTAGTGATGTCATGAAATCATGCTTCAGCGTGCACGTCTTAAATCTCAGATTTACTGTAAGCACAGAAAAACCTTCCTTCTTTAGCAGGTGATATTTAAAATTTTGTTATATAAATATTTCAGACATTTTTCAACATATGTGATTTTCCCAACTTGAGCCAGATACAGATGAACACATCAGAAAGGGTCAACAATCCAATAAGGCGCCTCCCAGAATGCTCATTAATCCCCAGTAGGTCATGAGTTTCCCAGTCATGAAATGCCTTGTGGTCGACTCCATTGGCCCGCCTCTCTCACCAAAGTGCTATGGCAGGACTGAGGGTGTTGGGTGTCTCCTGCAAAAAAAAGTGATTGTGGGGTCATACCACGGGCCTGTGTGTCGGGATATCAGGTATCAAAGGGAATTTGGGGATTGTGCACTCCAACTGAGTAAATGGGTAGTGTGCATGAGGTTGACCAGGCACCGTCTTCATCAGATGGTTTGGAGATCAGGGTTAGTTTTGGCTGATGGTAGCCTGTCAAGATAATGTTCAACTCAATCTTAAAGTTGGCAGAGACTTTTAGGATCACATCCAGTTAAAAAAATATACAGTAGCACTGTTGAAAATGACGTATAGCGGTTTATAGAAAACTCTGCTGAGCTTTGTCATGTAGGTTTCTCTTTTGGCTGACATCTATATTATGTTTAATTATTTCTGTTTGTGAATGGTTATTTGCTGCTGAAGTCTGCCTCTACAAGACTGTCTCCTTCTTCCTTTTGTCCCCCATCGTTGTCTTTTCTCAGTGTGTGGCTGCTGTCTGCTCATATAGCCTGCACAGAGGCCATGTTGGGGAGCCCCTGTTCATTCAGCAAACACGGCAATATCCTCCAGAGTGGGGGGTCCTGTTGCAAAGAGCTACTGGGAGCCCCCCGATGCTCAGAAGCCCAATAACACAGCAGAATTTGGCTCTGAGGATGTCAAGCAAACACACTGCAAATGGCACTTTTATTTGCTTGCCTTCACGTCCCCTCCCCCAGCAGCCTTCATTTACTGGGATCCTCAGTGCCATTTCCAGCCACCCCATGGAAACAGTGGGTCTTGTCAACAGGGGGACAACTTTCTCATGATGTCACCCTGCCATGGTGTTTGGCGGTCTGTTGCAAAGATTTGAAGCTGAGATGTGAGGATGCCAATGGAACCAATATTTTCTTAAAAACACAGCATAACACAAATTTTACATTCTGGCGTGACACTTGCCTTTGAATTGAGATTGGCAAAATCACGTTTTTGTGTGGAAGCATCAGTTTTTGTCTGCAATAATATCACAATCCTGTGTCCGAGCCTTCTCATTTCTAGTTTCTTTCATCATCATTGTGACCATAAGAAAACCATTACAAAGATCACAATAACAAAAGCCTGCCCTGTCATTACTGCTCTCTCGACTTAATCTTGGTTTTGAATGAGCATGTTGTTGCATGCACTATACAACTTGTCATTCGTCAACACTTGCTCTTTGTCTGATTGGGATAATGCAATCTGCTCCTCTGCTCTCAGGCCTGTCAGGCTCATGATCAGGCCAGCAGATCTGTTGTGTGCACAGGCCAATGAGCACCAGTAGCTTTGCCTAGTTGTAGAAACCCTCCTTGGCAACCAGGGCAACCCCCTCTGACCTTTAACCTGGGTTGTGGCCTTTAGATTGGAAAAGAAAAAATGGTTCCTGTCTAAATTCGACTATTAGAATCTGGTGGAGACCGGAGTCTGCCCTCTAGCCATTAAAGGAAACACACATCTTTGGGCATTGTAGGATGACAAAGATCATCCACCAATGGCAAGGCAAGTGCAGAGCGTGATGGATTGTGTAATTGAAATTGTGACGTTTGATGGATGTCTAAATGAGGGGCATAATAGGTTTTGTGATGGATAGGTAGGAAGTGAGTACTTAGATTTTCACACAGGAGCGGATGTGAGCTGTTTGCTCTCAGGACAGCAGATGATGGATCGATTCAACAGGGAGGACGCCTTTTTAGAGAGAGGATAGATACATCCGACTGCACATTTTCCAGATAACATTTCGTTTCGGCATTAAACACAATTAAAACCATGTGTTAATAACCATCATGACATAAATCAAATATTTACAAAGGTTGCATTGTTACATTCATTAAGGTAGACACTGCAGGAATAGCCCCTCTTTATGCGATACTTATATTTTAATAAACATAAGTTAACAAAAGTGCTTTTCCACCAGTGAAAGAATGAGGCACAAAGCTGTATTTCACCTGTATTAATTAAGGAGTTTTTTTTGTAACTTGCAAGTTTTGCAAACATAAACATGTTTGTTTTGAGAGTTATATTTGTCAAAAAGGCTCAGTGGGGTCATTTGAACACACTTTATGAGCACATGTTAAATGGAAATCCAAACCAGCAACAGTGCTACATAATTCAGGATAGCATCATAGGAATTCAGAGCCTGTCACACACCTCATGCACAGCACAAACAGAATATTAATTCCTCCAAAAAACAAATTAACACCGCTCTCATTTCTCACTGTATGATCTTCAAATACCGTTAATTATAGATCATGATGACATCTCAAACTGCAGCAGAGCAAGGGTTTCATTAAAATCATTAGCGGTTGTAAACCAGCGTGCTGAGTTCTGAGCTATGGCAACAGTTATCAAGTGGACAAGTGTTGGCAACAGCTGAACGGTCAGCTGGGAAAAGAATGGCTGAGCCCAGAGAAAGTAGAGCTGTAGGAGGTCACACACACACACACACACACACACACACACACACACACACACACACACACACACACACACACACACACACACACACACACACACACACACACACACACACACACACNATGTCCATATGTATGTAGCTGTTGCAGGACAGGTGACAGCGAGTGACCATTAAATCAGAGTTCAGGATCCTTTTTCCAAAAGGTAAAAAGGTCAACCAGACTGTTTAGCATAAAAAAGTCATAGCCTATTGCAGCTTGGTATTTAAACCTGTGAGAGTAAACTATTGCAAATGTTGGCACAATAAAATAAAAAAAAGAAGATTTAAAAAAAGAAAACTCAAACATGAGAACTTATTTAAAATATAAAAAAAATATATTTATTTCATCATCCCCTTTGACTCTCACAGCCTGTTTCAATTCTTTGCTCCACTTGCAGTGTTTTTAATGAAGAAAAGCTTCTTGAGAAAAACATTATGGAGCCATGTGCTAGTGTTGCACCACAGTCACATCAAGTTTCGCATCCAGTTGCAGAATCATGAGACAAGTGCTTCTTGGTATGCCATAAAGTGTAGATTTTGGAAGGATTATCGCCATTCTGCTGTGGAATGCGTAACATGTCTGACTGGAGAAATCACAGAGGGAAGGAGAGAGAGTATGGCAACAGGGGCACAGGAGTCTTGCAGTGTGCTGACAGTGTGATTTTCCTTCACCCTGCTATCTAAAAAATGTGAAGTTGCTTACCCCTCTGCTCCTGCTGCTATGATAACAGCAAGTCTTGAACCAGCTCTGTTACCTGAACATTATACTTTATTAAATGTGTGAACAATAAAAAGTCAATGAGCAAAGAACCCAAACCAAACCCTGCTTAATTTTAAATATACAACCCAAGTTTGACTTTTGAGTTGCTTCAAGGAGCTGTTCATTTTCCTTCAGTATTTGTTGCTTATCTCTGAGAACATTGCAATTGTGACTAACTGAAAAGATCATGTGTTTGCAGGTTTTAGCTACTATTTGTCTAAATTAGTTTTAAAATGTTTTTCACCTCATTTTCAAATGCAGATCTTTGCCTAAGTTCTGTGTAGTCATTTTTTCATTAGCAGACTTTCACACTGATCATCTGTCAGCATTACATTATTGCTGTGTAGCAGTTTGCAAACTAATTCGAAGCCAAAATATATCATTTCATCTGAGTTTCATATATTTGTGGCTGCATGACAAGAAACCTGAATTGTGTGTGATATCATGATCTTAATGAATACACAACTCAAGTGGGTTACAACAGTGTACTAAACCCACATTTCTAAAACACAGTTATGTGTCTTGCAACAGTTGGTGTGATGTAAAGCATTAGTGACTAGTGCTTTCACCCCGATCAAATTCACATCTACAAATTCACTTTTTTATTTTGCGCCTGACTGAATTTGTTGAATGTTTTTTCACAGCAAAATGCAGAAATCCTCAGGAAAACACTGGGCCAAATTAATGGATTTTAAAATTATATGATAGGAATGATCAAACATTCCTATTTAAACACAATAAGGGACACAGATCCTGCTTTGTTAGAGAGATGCTGCCCCCCACAGGAAGTCAGTCCCAATGTATCATACCACTGCTGCAAATGGTGAACCCTTTTAACAATGACAATGTTGAGGCCATCACACATTCCCCTACTTATCACCATTATGTCTACACCGATAGACCAAGTTATGTACAGCATTAGCCCACAAACCAAAGCCATAATAATGGTGCAGTGAGAGCACAGAAATCAGGCTTCATGTTTAAAGTTTCTCGGCAACCCCAGAGAGACCTCTCATATTTCCAGCTGTGGTGAAATGTAGATTTATGCTGTAGTCATAACAAAGCCTGAACAAGACTGACACTGCATAATAAAAGGGCTGAAGCATTTGTTCTGCAGACATACTGTCCTCACACTGATGCATGACTTGAGGTAACCAACAGCCTAACAGTGTATCTATCTGGTACAATAAGGTATCAATTAAAGGTATCATACACTGATGCTGTGCCTACCTGCAGACATCAGTAAATAAACAAAGAAATGAGAGGAGCATTATCCACCCCCACCCCTGCTGATGCAAAAAAAACGACAAAGACAAGTCACTGAGGGTTCCCAAAGACAACACTGACCCCACGAGAGAAGTAAAACATACTCTGCCTTCTGGTGAGGCTGATTTGGCCGAGTGTGTACTTAAAAACTCATCATTGTATCCACAAGGGTTGGATTTTCAGTGAGTGTTGGAGGATATTTCATACCAAATTTAGAAAGAAAACATTGTCCAACAGATCAAGTTCAGTTCATGACGCCTGGGAAGAAATCCAGTAATAAAATAACAGTTGTTTGCCTGAGAGGGATCTGTGAGGTTGTTTATAATAAGGTCTGTGAACACGGACAACCCTTAACCCATTTTACTGATCACACAGCTAGTAAGTTTCACCATCTTTTCATTATTTTACTTTCAGGAATGATTTAAGTCTAACAGAGAAGTAACAAAATAGATTTTTGACCATTTCATTCATACAAGTTCCTAAAGTGGAAAAAAACATGAAAAACACTGAATGGACAAGACTTTTATATACATACTATACAGAGAGAGTCTAGTATTATACTATTAGACTATACAAAGTCGCATTCAGGTATTCAATTGTCATCTCTTCAAAGGGAATCATGTTCCTGAATTTCTCCATTACATTATTTTCACTTACATTACTTCCTTTTATTGAAGTGAATTAGTTTAGACACTTAATTTTTTAGCGATCAAAAAAAGCAAATTCTCATATTCAGTGATTCAAGCCTTGGATGCTTCAATGCAGGTAGTGGCTGCTGTGTTCTGAAAGACAAAAAGACAGAGAGGATAAACAAATTAAAAAGGAGCATTTGTAAGGGGTTTTGAGTACATTTGCAAGGAGTACTATAGATTGTATACATGACAAAAATCAATGACAAATACAGTGGAAATATGTGAATATGCTGCACAGTGCAACAATAAACAAGAATCAAAAGAAAGTGTAAAACAACTTGTGGTTTGAAATGTTTTTTAAAGGTTTTGCATGTAAAAAAAAATACTCCCGTTGTCACAGTGCACCAATATGAAAAAGAATAAATGTAAATAAGTTAAACAAACTAAATTAATCACTGTGTAGTAATTTCTAAATTTAAGACATGCCATACCTGTGCACATGTTAGGACATTTTGAAGCATCTATCCATCAATATCTGAACAGTAGCACTCACCGCCTCTGCCTCCTGGGTGTTGATCAGATTTGACTCTGAGTGTCTAGAGGCTCAGGAACTGTCTGGGCACTGAACTGGGAAAACAAAGTTCACACTATGATGACAATAAAATACCCTACATATTGTTATTAATGACACATAATTTTTTTAATTAATAATTAGAAAATGTCAATAATTAAGAGAGAATATCAGTTTTACTACCTTTTGTTTCAAATTCATCCACCATGCTTGCTTTAATTATAGCAGACCTGTAGTAACTCCAGTCAATGATGTCAGAGAGGTGAGCCTGTGAAGACACATCCATCTGGTTACAAACACCTTAGTTTACTGTCAGCAGTAGTCAAACTAGAATTCCTGGTTATAATGATGAATACGTTTTCAAAAGATGTCCATTTATTTGTTTAATATCTACACCCACCTATATTTTGCTCACATTGTCAACAGGCACGTTACACCCTGGACAGGTTGCCACACGCTCATAAAGACAGACAACTATCATTACTTTACATGCACACCGACGGGCACTTCACAGTTGCTTTTTAACCTAACTGTTATATCACTGTACCCTGTAGCCTGGTGCCGCTGGGTTTATACCTGGGAGCTTCAAGACGCCAGGGATGGGACTCCCAATCATACAAATAATGGACAACCTGCTCTACCTGTTGAGCCACAGCTGTGCAAACCATCTATCTTATATCTCTAAATCTGTCAAAATCTGTACATAAATGTTGTATTCAGAAGTGAAACTGTGGTCTCAAAGTAGTGTATGTGAGAAACACCACTGATCATATCCCGAGCAGATTTAAGAAAAACTGGTCCATGTATTCATAAGTAGCAGACACTGCTGTAATACTCTACATTATATTTCTAAAATAGACAATCTCTCAATGCAGCAGTCATCGTTCTTAAAAAGACACCAATATCAGCATATAAGACCTACTCTTATATCATTTCCCAGTAAAGCAAACAATCAACTTCTAACCTCCGCTGATTTGTCTATAAAGCACTTGATGGTTTGGTTCTCCAGAATATTAAATGACCTGCTCACTACCTCCAGTCCAATCAGATCTCTCAGGTCAGCTGTTGATTGTCATCCTGCTCATTGTAACAAACTACCAGATGGACCTGAATAATAAAAATAAATAAATAGAACATAAAATCTTTCTCTGCCTTATGAATAGCCAAGCGTGTTAGATAAGGTTGACACTTTAGTAATTTGTAAACAAGGTTAATGTATTTGATTCTTACAAATATCTTTCCTTAATTAATTCAGTTTGGTCTGAAAGTTGTTTGCTACTTCCTATCAGGCTCCAATTACCCAGTTAACAGCTATGAAAGCCACAGAAGTACCGCTTACGAACACAATATTAAACAACAGTTTAAAATAAGTGTATTTTGTAACATTTTTAGAAATTAATCAAGCTGTTAATGCAATAATATTCAACATTTTAGCAACTTGTCAATACACCAGCAATGTCATAGAAACGTATCCTATCCATCTGACGGCTGAGCTGAAACGGAAATAAGGTAATTCAAAGGCTCTGATGAGGGTTTACTTCCCTCCAGTGGTCATTGTGGAGAACTGCATCATTCAATGTTAAAGGTCAGTGCGGACCTGACACCAGGGTTGGTTCCTGGGCATAAAGAACGGACGGGCAATCAACTTTGACAGGGGGCATGTGTTGTTGTGATATTACATACTTTGTTGTCATATAACAAGGGTGTCAAACATGTGGCCAAGGAGTTCAATCTGTACCACTGGAAAAATTTGCAAAGTATGAAAATTGAACACAAGTAATAGGAAGAAAAAGTAAATGTTTTTCTGACAATGCATATTGTGGTTATTGATATACGGAACACTGTGGGAAATGTCAATCAACAGCTTCTGTGCAAAATAATCTGAAAAGCGAACAAACATTGCTTAAATTTCATTCATTAAAAAAAAAAAAACATCAGGTAGGTCTACAATATGAACCATTTATTGCTACTACACTGCAACTAATACTACTGCTAATGATAATAATATAATTTATTTTTTTGCTTCAGCAACATGTACATATTTGTATTCAAAGTTAACAACATTTCAAGATTTAAATTGGACAAAATATATACACACACATACAGTGGCATATTAAAAAAAATCATAATCAATCTTGTGTTTTGCTTTATTGTATTTTTCCCACATGAGACAGGATTACCACACAGAGGTGGCAGAATTTCAGTCATCAAATTCTTATTTTAGGCTACAATAAAAACTTAGAGGTTACTGACAACATGGCTCAGCATTTTGGTCATATTGTTTGTAGACAATGACACAAGGACTTGACAACTGATGACATTGACAGGGTCACTGATATAAAATTACTTTTAGGATTTAGAACAAGTTACGAGCTGTTGCAGAAAATCCATTGTGTGGTGCTGTTAGTACAAAATGCTTACTAAAAATATTTTACTCTTTTGCAAATGTTATAATGTCATCAGCTCCGGTCTTTTCCACATGATGTGTTCTGGGCTGGGTTATCACGACCACCACTCAGTCACGAGTTCCCTCCTATTAAAAACACTTCTCAGAGACGCAACAGCAGTAGCCGGTAAAGTCAAGCTAATAAGTCTTGAGGTCGTCAACACTTTCGAAATAAAATATAGTACTAGCAAGACTGTATTCTTGCAAACACTTGCGGTTTTATTTGGAAGAAGTACATCCGGTGTAACGTCGACTGTCAAGTTCTAGTTTGACGCAGCTGACTGTCCGGTAAAAGTAGTAAGGTCACTCCGCACGGTGAGAGGTTCAGGTACATGTCACAGAAAGCTGCTGAGCCCGCTGAGATGCGCTTTAATACGAGGACTGACAGAATACGACGAAAAGAAGAGAGCCACAAGGTAAGATAAAAGATAAGAAAAGCTTGTCTTTTATAGTAAGTTCATAGAGAGTATAAAGCTGATGGAATTGTTAACACGTTTTTGCCTAGTTTTTAGACAGAAATAGAAAACACAATTAGGCTATAAAATGATGTGCACTGCCCAATCTATCCACACTCTATACATTTTTCCCACATGTGTTGTGTTACAACTTTTTTTTATCTGTATGTACATAANAGTTTTTGCCTAGTTTTTAGACAGAAATAGAAAACACAATTAGGCTATAAAATGATGTGCACTGCCCAATCTATCTACAGTCTATACATTTTTCCCATGTGTTGTGTTACAACTTTTTTTTATCTGTATGTACATAACTTTAAAATACTGCTCTGATACAGTATAATATGTTGTTGCATTTATTGGTACAATTCCCAGCCATAACATTTGTTTTGCCTAATTTCCTCAGGATATTAAAGGGAGGGGAAATTTACTCAGTTACCATGGAGATAAATGTGCTAGGATGAAATTGTCCGCATGTAATAGGTTTACAACCAAAGCGTGGGCTAGATTTGGAGGTCTTACAATCACCATATACTTTGATTGAACCCTGATGGTATGCTGTTATGTCATTTTGTCAGTCTCATAATTGAGGACAAGATATTTAATTTGCGCTCCATTATTTAGAGTTTGATGGGGTTTTTTGACACTTTGAATCCAACATCGTTTCATCTTTTGGTGATATAGTAACTGCGTAGAACGAGCAAAGCATCTGGAATAAGATCACAAACCTCATGCTTCCTTTNTTTTCATCTTTTGGTGATATAGTAACTGCGTAGAAAGAGCAAAGCATCTGGAATAAGATCACAAACCTCATGCTTCCTTTCATTTGTTGTCATTGTTTATATAAAGACAATCAATGTTCTCTGTATACTTGTCAGACCATACTGATTGTTAATGTTCCTCACAGCAGCTATTATACCATCCTATTTGACAAGTTTACATATTTAAATAACACATGTATCATCATATATATGTATATATATAGTACACTCTTCAGTGCCTGTAGTATCATTTCTGTTATCATACATTGACCCTGAGGTACAAAACTCTACATGAAAATTGTGTTTCTTGATAACTTCAGTATTTTTTATAAATCCTGTCTACAGCCCAGCCTCTGTCGTATCTCCAATAGAGG
>JANJYP010190948.1:0-11376 GCA_024605115.1 Rastrelliger brachysoma
TTAGTTACAAAACAGAATCGTTTTTTTTTTTTTTTTTTTTTTTATCACATTTCCATTTACAATGTTTACATAAAGGGTGCCAAGCAAGTGAGAAAAAAACAGGACAAAAACTGCTGGTACCAAAATAGAAACAAAGCTCACTCTGACTAGTCTCATCCACAAAACCAAACCAATCAAAAAGCCCTATATCTACAAAGAGACTATTCCAAATCAGTACAATAGTGGTACCCCTCACTAACCCAGTGATAAATAAAATAAAATAAAATAAAATCCTGTCAATCCACATGATTGTTCTACAGAGCACAGAAAAGCAAGGCACGCAAATTCAAAGGGTGCATTAATGCTCCATTCATGTTAATAGCCCAGTATAAAGACTATTATGTAAGATAGTCCTCTTTTTGTAAAATTCTGGAAAAATAAAGCTAGGTCCATTGATATTGTATTGGTTTATTTAATTTTCATCAAAGGTAGTGAACTGAATCTCAATGGTTTAAAATGTTTAGTGACACCATTGTCCAAAGCAAATGTATCAGTAAAAACTAAAAAACAAATAAATAAATAAAAAAAAAAACTATGCTGATAGAAAAATCCCTCTTGAATCAAGTGAAGCATATTAAACAGCAACTCAGCAGTTAAATTTCTCCCCAGATAGGTCGTCTTGCTTCATCTTTATTCAGTAATACATATTAATCTTCATGCTGGTGAGTCATGGGGTTCAGGCCAGTGCCACGTGAGGCAAGGCATGATGCATTTGCATGACCCAGACCCAGACTTTGTTATTATGTCATCTTTTCTCTGAACTGTACAAAGATTAAAAAACCACATAGCATTTTTTTTTTGAAAAATGTGAAAATCTGGCAGACCACAGAGCGTGTTAGCCAAGAAGACTGAACATATTTCATTGCATCACTGACTCCCCTCATTCAGCATTATAATATGCACTAGGTGTGGCAGGATTGCTTTATGCATGCATTGAAATTTTTCATCAGTGTTGTGAGTATTGCAGCATTGATTTTTAAAAGAAATGCCTCAGTGTTACTGTGATATATTAGGTCAGCTGCACAGTCTGAGGCAGAGCATTTTGTGTTGCCTTTGCTGTTTTCCTGCAATTAATAAATATTTCTCCTGAGTAAACTGTGTTTGGATATATGAGAAATGCGAGAGTTGGCAAAACGCAAGACTTGAATACAGATTAATCCACAATAAATAGCATTATTTGGCCTGGCTGTCAGTGTTGATTAGATGATGGAGCTTGGTAATGATATTATGTTGAAGAGATGCCGTGCAGTAGGTGTTTAACTTGCATAAAATCAGAGTATTTGTTCCCAGGAAAATGCCTTGTAATGTAAAAAGTGCTGCACAGTCTACTAAGTATGAATCAATTTACACACAAAATGAATTCCCCAATATCCTGAAAATGTTAAGCTTCTAACTGACTTTTAGAGCGAAGGATTTTTCTCGTACACCAAATAGAAACAGGTCCAATGCATTTTATTTATGAACAAAATTCCAGAGGTGAAAAAGGTTTCATTTCTTCAAAGACTCTCTGTGAAAAATGTATACACATGGAAAATTACAAATGGAAACATAACTAATTAAACATTCATTGGAGTCAGTGTTTTCTGTACTTTTCAGATCAACTTTGCTTCTTTCTTGTTTTTTCATGTTTTTTGGTTAGTTTTCCATATGCACACACCTGCATACATCAATATGAAAAAGGTAATAGTTTATTGATCTAAACACAGAGAAATAAAGCCATCATACTGAATGCACTCATTGTTCTAGAAAGAAAATGATGGCTAAACACATGAACACCCCGCAATATGATGAAATTCAATAAAATGCCAAAAGGAAGGGAAAGAGATTAATCATCTCTATTTGGACACAGTCTTAACAGAAATAAGCAAAACAAGCACTCTTTTGGGTGGTTTCATATTGGTTTGCATTAGGATTCTTATTTTGTCCACCTTCTGTTTATCAGCTGCCATTCTCTGAGCCGATTCTGTTCTCGCTGGGCTATATTGAAGAGCTCTCTGAAAGACATGTGCCGGCCTGTGTCCTTGATGAGGCACTGATAAATACAGACAACCATGGCAGCTTCTTGTATTTGCTGGAGAAAGTCACAGGGGCAACACCTTGCTGTGGGTGTTGACGTTCCTGCTTAGGGAATTAAGCAGACTCCTCTTATTCAAGGAGCGCATGTTGATGCTGACACTGGTGGGCCCGTGGGGAATGTAGCGGCCGCACGACATCACCTCCAGGGCAGCATCACGAAACTGTTGGACAAGTAAATACATAAACACACTGTCAGCAAATATAGGAAACAACATAAATATGTGTTCCTTGTGCTTCCTATACTTGTTCAAACTCAGATTTCAGTTTGAGAACAGCTGTACACTTGAACTGCTTACCTGCTTGTTGGAAAGGAAGTAGATGATTGGGTTATACACTGGGCTGGTCTTGGCAAAGTACATGGGCATGGTGGCAATCAGTGGAGGGATGTAGAGCTCTGGATCCAAAACTACCACCATTGACAGGACCGTGTAGGGCAGCCAACAAACAAAAAAAGCTATGATCATAGCCAAGACCATACTAATGGCATGATCATTCTCTTTCTGGCTGGAACGCCCACCCTGCAGCTCCACACTCCTGTTGAGCTATGAGTAGGAAGCAAATATCACCCCCATTAAAAGCTTATAACTTGTTCTAGGCTAGAGGTGGTAGATTGCAAACACAGGGGGGTTTTAATTTTGCTCTAATGGTGTGCACATGGGACAAATATGTAGAAGGCATTTTATCCTACCTTATCCATGGATTTCAACACTTTAGTGTAGCAGTAGATGATGATGACAACAGGGCAAATGAAGCAGAGGAGTGTGTAGAGGATGAGATAGCTGTAGTTGCTCCATGATCGCTCCTCCCAGGCCAGTGAGCAGGAGGTCTGGACTCCCTCAGGTCCATAAGAGCTCCAGCCAAATAAGGGTGCCACAGCCCAAAACAAACAGAAGACCCATACTATTACTAGCCCAATGATGCTTCTCTTCATGCTCAGCTTTAAACCAGCTTTAGGCTTACACACAATGTTGTACCGCTCATAGGCAAGCAGAGTCAGGGTGCAGAGAGACACCAGACCTATGAGAGAAAAACAAATGAACAAAGTTAACTGCTCATCTTTTGCCAAAGCTTTCAGCTCACATAAGCTGCTGGGATGTCATGGAGAACATCTCCCACAGCTCCATGACAAATAAGAAAACTCCATCCAGGCAGATAAGGCTGAAAGCTCTGAAGAAAACTAATGAGTAGACCTTACGATATGTAAAGAAAATATATTTAATAAAAGTTGAAATATTTCAAAAGAGCATAAAAGACTTTGAAAAGGAATATTTTTGCAAATTAGAAGTCACTCAGACATGGAATGAAGAAAATATTTATGGCTATTTATACCATAATTATCTTGTTTATGATGTTTCATAGTGGCAGTTCTCCAGCCACTGGGCTCTAAATGCTGTAAAACACACTCACACACATACACACACACGTGCGCACGCACACACACACACACACACACACACACACACACACACACACACNTGCTGTCACACAATTAAACTTACCAAAATAATTGACTGCAAATCCTTGAAACACACAGGCTGCGTGACCAATAAAGAAAGAGCCTTGGTAGTTGGTGATGGTGACGACCAGGGATCTGCACAGGCCTATCATGAGGTCAGAAACAGCGAGGCTGAGGATGAAAACATTCATGGGCTGGAGAATAGACGGATTCCTCAGCATCACAGTTATTACCAGGCCATTGTTAAAAACTGATAAAATTGTGTTGATGAACATGAGGAAAGAAAGAATGCTGTAGCCCACTCGCGGGAAGACAGTGGGCACCATGGTCACCAACTCGTTGTGAAGTGATGGAGGATGTGAGCCCGAGTTCCACAGCGTGCTGTTGCTGTCCATGGTGCCTAAATGAAGTCCAGCTTTGGTGAAACTGTGAGACTAAACCTGCAGGCACTCTTGCTCAGCTCAGGACCCTGGACTTATCGATCTTATCATTTCTGATCCCTGTCTAACATCTCAGCTTTTCTTATTCTCCGAGATCTCAGATTGTGCATCTGTCTGCAAGGGAAAGCCCCAAATGCAATAGGGGATATTGGTTGGTAACACGATTTAGAGGGATTAATCCCAATAAACCAGCTGCTATAATGGTAATTGGAAAGTTGAGGGTCAGATAGTCTTTAAAATTATTTTCCAAATTCATAAGTATGCCCTTTTATTGTTTACACAGCTAATAGCAAAGGTAAATGAGAGCATAATACACAAGTGGACTACACATTAATTAAACAAACACCTGCTAATTAAATCTAATTACAGTACAATTATTCCAACTCAGACAAGTTACTTTAAATTAATGACAAACACTTGGCTAGGATCATAACACCATTTACATTTTAATAAATAGTTAAAATAAAAATACACTCCGTCAAAAGCAAAAAGAAAAGAAGTTAACAGGAACTGAAAGCTACAGAAACACAAATAAAACATGAGGTCTGGGTTGTGGCCACTGTTTAAGAATTCCCTTTTTCCAAATGATTACAAAATCAAACTTAATCCATCAATCCAGCACATGTTGAAACATTTCACACATTTTATGCACAAGTGTTGAACTCATAATGACAGAACTCAATGCCGCCTTCACAGATCAAATAACACTTGTGCTAAACATAGCAATGATGTTCTTTTTTTTCCTCCTGACAAACATGAACATTTTCTATCTGCTAAAAAGAGACGTACAGGCTGTGTTGTGTAAAAACAGTTAAAACAATGCAACACAAAGATCTCAGATCATCAATGTGCAATTCATAAAGACACTGACTAAAATGTTGTCTGGCAACATTTGAAAAGCTTGATTATCATAAATTATTATTAGGCCGTTACAAAAATATACATTGCAGTAATGAGAATAAGAGCTTAAGGCAACTGCGTTCATAATCCACAGTTTCTTACAATTTTATAGTTGCAAATGATAAAAAGGCAAAAGTGATCTTTAAAACAGGATGTACAATCAATACTACAGTACAGATACACCATAATAGACTTAATGTGTGACTGCCCCTTACTGCTTAGACTGTGTAAATGCATCACATTTGTATCATTTCTCACTATCCCTCTCTCTCATACATACATACAAAAACACACACATATGCATATCTAAACAATCAGTGCATTCAGTTTTCCAAAATATGTGTACATATTATTTAAAATACAAGGTATCCAGGTTTTAAATGAAAAGTAACTGTGTTGTGTGAATCATTTGGCTTAAAAAGCACTGACCTTAATTATTTGACTATAACTAATGACTTTAAAGCTTAATAAATAAAGCAAACATCAACATTTTACCAAAGTGTTACTGGTTGAACATAAGTTAAAATATGTCGTGCATTTTCTAAAATACTGTACCCCCACTTATGTTTAAAGCAACAACAGAGATCATTCAATTCTTCCATCTCTCTAATCGGACTCTGNCTGTTACTGGTTGAACATAAGTTAAAATATTTCGTGCATCTTCTAAAATACTGTACCCCCACTTATGTTTAAAGCAACGACAGAGATCATTCAATTCTTCCATCTCTCTAATCGGACTCTGCTGTGGAGCTGCTCAGTTCGTCAGAAGTGTGTTCAGGCCAGAGGGGGACTCGTGTTGCAGAGGAGTACGGCGAGGGAAGAAGGTGTGCTGGAAGTCATAGTTGAGCAGGCAGCTAATGGAGGCCATGTAGATGTCAGCAAAGCGTGAGAGACGGCGGGAGAAGTAGGTGGGATTGTGGTACGTCCGGAAGAGACTCCCAAACTGAGCATTGAAGATGTCCTTTGTCTGTGGTCTGCAGAAAAAAAAAACACATCAAGATGAAGTTAGATTAGTTGTACAAGAATAAATCATCAAAAGCAATTTCCAAAATAATAACCTCCTTTNTGTCCGGAAGAGACTCCCAAACTGAGCATTGAAGATGTCCTTTGTTTGTGGTCTGCAGAAAAAAAAACACATCAAGATGAAGTTAGATTAGTTGTACAAGAATAAATCATCAAAAGCAATTTCCAAAATAATAACCTCCTTTACCTCATGTCATCTCTTTCTCTGATCCACTCTTCAACAACAGCTTGAGATGCTGGATCCCGATGTACCTGTTGGTAACCGTGCACAGAAGTTAAGCACATATTTCTGACAAGATGGAAAGAAAAAGGAAAAAACACCACATGGACAACACATGCAAATGATTTCCACTGCTTTATTACCTGCATCTGCTCAATGAGCCCAGTCAGTGCCTGTAACCATGCCATCATGTGAACATATTGCTCTGTGTTCATAATCTTGATCTCCTTTCTCAGTTCAGGGATGATGGCGCCTGTCCTCCAGCCGTGCCTCAGTGTCAGATCCTGAAAAGTAAATGACATGTTTGGATAACTGCAACACTGCATACAGAATGAATCAATTAGGGATTCACTTGTTTGGTGGTAAGTGTCATGTTTTCACATGCAGGAATAATCACAAGGGAGTGTGTTATTATTGCTGTTACACTGTGGTTTTACCACTGATATTTTTTATTAACAATTGAGACAATTATGACAAAAAGGCCTCATCTATAATGGTCATGTGGTAAAAGCAGCACACCAGCAGCACAGCAGAATGTCATAATGCTCCCTCATATTGTGTAATTTGATAGTGTTCAAGATTCAGAACAGAATCATAAGTAGTTGTACATGTGAGAAAAATAAATAGACTTGATCAAGCGTATTTATTCACGGTCATAGATGTGGATCCAGGGTTTTCTGTTATTTGGATTTTTTTAACAAAACTGCAAAAAGAAGAAATAAAATATTCCTCCATCTCTCAGTTCAGTGATGCATCTGCTGTGAGTCTACCTGCAGCCGTGATCTCCTCCTATTGTTAGAGATAGTAAGCTGTGGTTGGTGTAAACAACACAGGCCATCATCCTTCTTTGCAAATAAGCAAGATGGCATGTTTGACAGCTGGCTGCCAGCCACCAGCAGCCATTATGCAAAAGATGTAAACGTTCATTAATACCATTTAAAACTGATGTGACAAACATTCACGTCTTCATGTCATTATAATTCGCTGACGCAGTGGAAAACTAAAGCTGGTAAGTTTGTCAGTTGAAAGGCAGCTGTTGGTCAGCTGTCACAGGTTGCAGGTGTCAAAATGTAAATAAAGTGCAATGATTCTCACAACTGCAGATTTTGCAGGAGTTATATATCAAGTGACAGTCTCTCATTAAAATGACTGTCATCCATACTCAAAGCAGAGCTACTGTAACTGTGCATAATTACATTCTCCACCAAGTTATTCTTGTGTCACTGCTCTCTTCCACATATTCAGTCAGCATCTCACTATGTGTATCCTCTCACTGACACCCACTGGTTAGAACTCAGCTATTAAAGTTCAACAGAATCACAGCTTAGTCTAAGGACATTTTAACACCTGCCTTGCTTAGTTCAACTGAATTGTACTCTAATGCATTTCCCCCCTTGGTGCAATTCATTTGGACAGGTGTGAAAGCAACAATTGCACTTGAGTGCAGACCAAAACTACTGTACCAACCACTTGCTGAAGAGGTGGTCTCTCTCTGGTTATAAATGAACAATGGTATGGTTCATTTGTTGTATGAATGTGAACTGACCTCAATTCAACCAAACTGCAGGAAACACTGCACAATTTGTTAGATGATAAAGGGACTGAGCAAAATCTCCCTCCCCCAATCTTTGCCCTAATACCACTGGTTACAAAAGACTATCTCACATCTTGCATGTTAAATATATGTGAGAGATTTTGTTAGACGTAATAACCAACACAACAAAGTATGAGTACCCCTCAGTCTCTCCACTGTTGCCACGAGTGACAATTAGGATCCAGATATGTCTGAGTTTTGTAAAACTAGTGAAATAAAACAAAGTAAAATAAAATCTCCCATGACTATCCCCATCCTGATTTACTATTCTTTCATAATTCATTTTCCTGCAATAAACCAAAGGTAATAGGACTGCTTTTAGTTAAAATATTTAAACAGAAGCAGAGACAAATAGTGTGTAGTGTGAAGTGTGTGCATGTTCATGTGTAGGGGTGTAAGATTCTGCAAGAGTGGGGAACACCGGTCCATTTGGGAAAGCAATCCAAGAAGATAAACAAAGTTAACTTCCTCTGCCTGGTGTATTTCTGACCAATGAATGGAGGGACAACTCCCATGTGGATTTCCCTGTTACATTTTGATTCACTTGAAATTTTGCCTGTGTGAAACAAAACCAACAAAACTGCAACAAAGAAGTGACTCATCCACTGATTCAGAACAAAGCAAACAGACTACAGGTGTGAAAATGTCCCCAAATAAGAGTGATTAATGCAATGCAACCCTCATAGTCTTTCATGCTTCTAATATGTGTGCATTATTAATGGGAGTCTTTTGTTGTAAATATGTGTTGGCGCTGCTTACTGCCAAGTCGCTGTAGATGTGATCGCCAAAGTACAGCACTTTGGATCCTCTCCAGCCAGTCAGCCTCAGGAACTCATAAAGGTTTCCCTTCAATGATCAAACACACACACATAAAAAATAAATAACATACTCCAGTGCATCCAGGAATGTTTTTTCAGAAATCTTTAACTGGCATGTCTTGGTAATTCTCCAGCACAACACCTGTTTGTAGATTTGTCCTTTCTCCAATTTGTGAATCCTGTCCCACAGCAACGCACCTTTGTCTGTTACTCGCCTAAAAGGTCTGGAGTGAGAATACATAGAGACAGACAGACATTATTCACTTATAATACCGGCAACTCCTAAATAAACCTGCATCAGTCCACATTTTGTGTCCAAGGTTTACTAGCGAGTAAGTCCGCAGGCAGTGTGGCTCTTCTATATGTGCTCATGAGACCTCTGCTGGCGTAAATGAGGCACAGCATGGACACAGTATGATCAACAAACACACTTACTTTCTCCTGTCGTTGAAGAAACCAGGCTTGTCTGCCTGAACAATAACAACATCAAAGAGGTCCCTCCAGTCCTTTCCCACAATGTAGTTCATTCCCCTGTCCCTGAGAAGGACAAAGATACAAGACGTTACGTTTATACTTTTTTCCGCAGCATTTTAGAGCTCATCAAGATGATACTGTAACAAGCATCAGAGCTACGGGCATGATGCAGAGATAGTGATGCAAACATCCGTAACCCGACTGATTGACCCTCCTGTACTATTTTCTAAATACAAGGAGTGAGTTTCTCACACAAAACAAACAAAATGTTGTTTTTGTGCTCTGAGGAGCCCTTTAAGATGGGACACACGTACAGTAGCTGGTCATTTTGTGCAATCAACCCTGACATGAAAAGAGGCTCATAGTCAATGATTTGCAATTTAAGTACTTGTGTGCAGAAAGTCCTTAGTAAGCTTGCTCATATCTGACTATTTTAATTAGCTGTCTCAACAAACAATTGCACCGTGTTTGCACACACTTACACAAAGTCAAAAGGGCTGTTGGTAATGAGGAACATCTTCTTTCCATGCTCTGACAGCTTCTTCAACACAGCATGGCTTTGCTCACCATAGCAAATGTATTTCCCTGGAAACAGAGAGCAAGAGAGATAAATCAAGGGTTAGAGGGAGGGTTTGGCCACAGGGTGTTCTTATGCAATTTGTGCAAACAAAACTGTTTTCTTCTATATCACAGTCTCTTTGTTTCTGAATTAATTTTTTATGTCTTGGCAGATGTGGCCATATAATTGATTTTATATTAGCTCAAACAAAGTCATATAAATCAAAGAACATTACCAATATCTGCCTCCACAGCTCGGTACATAATGCCCTTGACGTGAACATCTCTAATGGCTTCCTGCAAAGAAGAAAAAGTAAACAGCTCTCAGCCAGGAAGTCCTGACTTCAGTGACACAATGTTAACATTCAGCTCCAATAGCAACACTTTGCTCTGTGTATAAAGAGCTGACTTGAAAGCACAAAGAAAGTGCATCTCTGAATACAAATTAAATATGAAGAAAGCCAGCTCTGGAGTGTGGTTACTTTGTTGACTGAGAGAAAGTTTCCAGCACATTTTCAACAGTGAAAAGTTCCTTTGAACAGGTGAATGAGTGAATAGGCTCTCCCTTGCAAGGTTGCACATTAAGGGCAAACTTGAAGGAAGTTTATCATATGCAAAGATTATTTGATGTGAACACATAAGGAAAATAAGGTTGAAAAATCACAGGGTTAATAATAAATAATAAATCAGGCTTGGTGCCCTTGAAAGATATGAGAGGTGCTCGTGGAACAGAGAGTGTGTGTGAGGGCTTTTAATGACAGCGATCTGTCAAAAACACTGCAGAGTCACACTGAATAGACAGAATCAGCACGACAGCTGCCCTCAAAGGGAGAACACAACGCTGATTTCTCGCCCCTCTCCCTCTGAAGTGGCAGAGCCACCGGAGAACAGGCGCAGATGGCTGGAGGCAGGCTTGCTCGACTAAAATTAGACACCGGGTTTTCAGGGCTAAAATTAAGATGGCATTGAATGGCTGGAGTATCATAGCACAATTATGTAGTACATGTGGCTGGATTTGATGTCTTTGCGCTCACTGGCTCATGAGAGCTGTTGAAACATCTGATCAGATTATTGCCATTACTTTATGTAATTTCCCAAAATACTAATCAAAGAATGTGCACAAGATAGTTCACCTTGACATCTTTGTAGAGATGGACTGGCTCATAGTCGATGTTGTGCCTCATGAAGAAGTCATTGACGCAGGACAGGAGGGTCATCTCTGGCAGGGAGAATATGTCCATGAACTGTTTCATGGTGTGGCCATGAGAACTCTGCAAGACAGTGGTCAACATAGTTATATTGTGCTGTTTTTAGCTTTAAAGAAGCAGTGATAATACAGATAGATGTGGAAGTGATCGTACCTTGCCATAGAAATCGCTCATGATCTCTAAAGGTACATGACAACCTTCATACATGGCGATGACCTCCTCATCTGTAACTGGATGAAGACCCCTGTGAAAGAAACACAAAATACACACAAAACATACTGATAATAATATAAGACATGGTTATTCATGTGCAGCATGGACAAATAATGAAATAATGAAACACCAATACTATTGTTTACTCTAATCTTATATTAACCAGAAGAAAGAAACCTCTACTTTCATGTGTGTATTATTCATTAACCACTACCATGATGTGAGAAGTATAATGTTACAGATACCTGTATACAGTTCCCAGTTGGATATAGTGAAAAGCATCAATCTTCATCAGCAATGCCTAGCAATGAATATTTTACAATTATATTAATTTCCAGTCTTTACGCAGTTTTTTTT
>JANJYP010191142.1:0-16917 GCA_024605115.1 Rastrelliger brachysoma
GAGAAAGTTATGTTCCACCCTCACTTAGGATTTGAATAGTTCACTGATGGCTCTGCGTGCCTCCAGTTTCCTGGAGGAAGTAGTTATTTTCACATTTGGCAGCTTATCACATGTTTTCATGCTGGGACACTTATCATATGTAAATTGTATAGCTTTGGGTACAAGAGTCTCCTCAGCTGTTGTTTTCATTTGTCATTCCTTCCAAGCAGAGATGAACACCCTAGGGAACAAAGCAAAGTGAAGAGACAAAACTCTGCTGGACACCAACTCTAAAAGCTGTAATAAGCTGAAATATGCACAGCCCTCTTATTTATAAAGCTTCACAAAATAAATAAAAAACACATTTTTTGTTTTTTTCTTGAGGCCTCTGTGAGATCTTCTACTAATCCCTCCAAGCCTTATTCCAGAATTGCATCCTGACGTTTGGCTTGTTTGGTGTCCCCAGCAGAAGTGAAATAAGTGCATGTCTGTTGAACCTTATCAGCAGTCTTAAGTTGCATGCAGGAGGAAAAAGCTCAGTCTAAATAAACAGCCACCCTGGAAGAGAGGAAGTGGTTAAGGCAGAGAGTCAGGGTCCCAGAGGGCAGCAAGTGACCACACTGCTTGCAGACCACTGGCACGCTTGGATAATGTGAACAACCTACAGGATTAGGATTTTTTTTTCAGAACAGATAATGAGATATGTTTCAGATCTACATGTGGCATGCAAAGAGTTTGTGTGTGGGAATATCATGGGTGGTATTAAAACATATTTCTTGTCTGTGTCTACTCTGCAGGACCCTGGATATGCAACTTTTCTGTTTGAGCAGCTCCAAATACCTGGGAGCCATGAAGCTGGTGTCAACTGTTGCCAGGTGTGCTTCACACCTCTCAGTCAACTGAGACAGGAGGCCCTGCAGATGCTGCATGCTCCCATCCTCACATTCGGCTCAGACATGGCTGCTTTGCCTGCTGCATCATTTTTACCACAGCCCTCCAGGTTCACCATGTCATCCTCCAGCACCAATGCTAAACAACTGTCCAAAGGCCAACCCATTGCCCACTCTGTCCTGCCCTTGGGGGAGCGTCACATTGTGCCAGGATGGTCACAAAACCCCTCAGTCTCTTCAAGTCCTAAGACCAGTGTCCAGGTGACGGTGGCCGGAGGGCAGCTCACTGGAAACCTGAGCTCTGTCACCATACAGGCACAGCAGTACCTCGAAGGAATGTGGAGCATATCTAGGGTTAACAACTTCCTTCCTCAGCCTAAACCGGTGTGTCTTTAATATCTCCTTTAACACATTAATATTTCATTTCATTCTTTTAGCTGCCATGACCACTTAGAGCAATTTTTCTAACTATTTTCTAGGCCTTTGCTTGAAAATTGCATACCCGTAATGAAATGAGTATATCTCTGCAACCACAAAGTCTATTTGAATACTTTTGGTTTCATAGTAAGGGGAATACCTATGAAGTTTGTTAAGATATCAGTGTGTGTTACTGCTGAAGACTAAATGAAAACGACACATAGCACAAATGAAACAAATCTTAAAATTTGAAAAAAAATTATGCAATTTTCAGGATGAGTATCTCTTTGGAATGATGCTGCGGTTGCTCTAAACCTCCATGAAATCATAAATCAATATGTGAACATTATCTCTGCAAAGGTTGACTCTGATCAAAAGAAGCAGGACAAAATTAAATAGGTTTTAGTAAAGACAAGTCAGTTGAGGTCTCCAAAATTGACATTTGGCACAGTTTGGCACAATCTGTGCTATTTGAATTTTGTTATGTACAACTATATTATATATTTTATATTTCATTTGGATATTGCTGATGGTATTCAATACATCTAAATGCTACAGTTTTTTTTTTTATACCAGACCCCTATATATTACCCATTCCAAAAATGATCACACAAAGCAACTGAATGTTGAATTAAAATGAACCAGATTTACTATGTCAAACTGTAAACATTTCTGCAACAATACAAGTAGTTCTTTCAAAATGTAAACTGGAAAAACAAACAACTATTTACACTATTATATACATAGGAAGTTAGAGTCCATCATACCAAAGCTACAAGCAGTTCTTTTCTTTCATCATCCTTTGCCTGAGAGGTAATCTGAGCCACTGCTGTCTTGTGTGTTGTCGGGATGCACAAGGTCTTCCATCTTCTGATGATGAATCACTGACACAAACTGTGCTCCCGGCATCCCTCTCCAGCAGTTCCAACACTTCTACAGCTCTAAAATGTTTATTTGGCCCTTGCTTTGCCATCTTTCTCGCAAAATGTGTAAAAATGCACTCAAAAAGTAATGACTGCGACTACAAAGCAACCTATTCTGCCTCCTGTTGTGTAATGATGCATTCGCTGAACGTCACCTTTATACGAATACGCAGTTCAGGCAGTGCTGACCTCTCATTCCTCAGTAGTCAAGGAGCCTGAGTGATCTGAGGTCAGAGGCCATTGCAACACTAATCTGCTGACCTCCTCCTCAAGGGCATTTCAAATGACTACCCCATAGCGTCACCATAACTCTTAAGTCTGTGCTTTGTTTGATGTCTGAGAGACTGGGAAAGGTCCTGGGTTTTGCTCTTTGTGTCATGGGAGTTAATGGCTAATCATGCTGTACCTCTTTTATGACTTAAACAAATTTATTTGAACATTTTATTAGTCTTCATTGTAATGTAAACTTTTCCATAAACACTGAAAGTGCTGACAGTGGCTGCTGGGATCTTATAGTATTTTTGGATGCTGATGAGTCTGTTCCTGCTTTGACAGCGACATCTGGTTGCTGACCTGATTGACAAACCTCTGTGACATTCTGCACCAGACAGACTTAGTGTACAGAATAAACACTACGGCTAGTTATCTAGTTTTTGCACTTTAATATTTTCTGTCAGATTTATGATATGTAAATTTAGGCATTTCTGTTCAGCTATGCTGGAAACTGCAGTCTGTTACAGGCCTTGGTAATGTTATTCCCTCCTCTCTGTTTGAAAATTGAAGACAGATTCTTCACTCCTCCTTTTACTCCTTTAATGTCAACAATGCCTTTGGAGATGGTTTATGGGCTGCCATCAAAAGCTTTTAACTGCATGTATGCAATCTAGAGCAAATCAAACAGCCTGGTGCAGAAGGGAGAGGCTGACTAGTGTTCTCCATCTATGTGTCTAAAAGCAATTAGTGGCCCTCTGAGCTGGGATGAGTTGCTCAATGCCACATAGCTGAGGTTGGGGCCTCTTTGGACAGAGAGAAATGTCCCTTCAGGACATGAAGTTACAAACACAGCAGAAATGGTTGTTATTTTCTCAAGCTTGTTTCTTTCATTAAAACCAGATCCTTCAGAATGACAAAAACCCACATCAGCTTTCGTGGATTGGGAGTTATGCCGTGCCGAAAGGCAAGAGCTTTCATGATGATTCCCTCTTGGTTACTTTGTGGGGAGAACATGTAGTGTTATTCAGACAAAGATGCAGAGACAGACTGTGCGTTAGACAGAAAGAGTGTGTCAACCAGGGAGCCTGGAGCGCTCCCACACACAGCACATTATAGGGCACCTTGAATCTCCCATTTGGGAAAAGGCTCTGGTTAACATCTGGAACGCTGTTTGTGGTCTTTGGAATTGAAACTATCTGGCTCCCTCTTTAGTTTTGGCTGACATATGAGTATAGCTGTCTTGAATTCAGCAAATGGCAAACAAATTTTCTGCACTTTTCTGAGACAGCAGGTTTGTGGAGAAATTCAGACTCCAGCATGTCTAGAACCTGATCCAAAGCTCCAAATCTGATAACCTTCAACTTAAGTGTTGCTGTGTAATTTCTGGAGATGTTTTCACTTTGAATGAAGAGCTTCAAGCAGTTGGGGTAATCCAAAAAAAATCGTGTATAGGCACTAAAAACATCAAATTGACCCAAAATTGTGAGTCACCCTGTTCTCCTTTAAAATCCACAACCACATGTGCACTAATCTTCAAAGACCAAGTGCTCTTAACCCATGAGGATTTCTGTTATTGGCCCTCTGTTTGCCTGGTGCCATGGCCTGCTTCACTGTCACCAATTAGAAGCCCAGCAGATGATGTTGGCTGCTGCTGCTCCAGTGCAGCTGGACTTGCATGGCAGTGTGCCACAGATAGCAACATGGCTATCAGAAAAGAAGAAAATAATTCAGGAAGGAAAGAGAAGGATAATTCCCGCTCTTGCTAAACTAGGAAACTTTTTTTAAAATTTGCAATTATATTTTAGTATAAAAGCAATGGACATTTTCTGTGACAGGAGCTATTTCAGTCCTTTTGCCACATAGTGGGGCTCCACCATTATTGGTAGTCAGTTCCCAGCTCAGTTAGTTACTGTTGGTAACAGAAGTCAGTTAAGCATGACAGTCTAGATTAACAGAGCCTATTTCACTTTAGTAGTAATTGCATGTTGACCGTTGGGATCAAAGGTCACAGGAGAGACCTGGTGCACTCAGCTTCTGAGGGGAAGATGGTCAGCTGATAGGATGCTGGTGGCCTGCACTGCTTGCTTTAGACCTCATACAGAGAACTCTTTCTCTTCAGTCTCTCTCTGGCTTTGTCTCTTTCCTCCCCTCGTCTTTTCCAGTGACAATCCAAGGTAAAGGGATCATGGAGGGCTGGGGTTAAAGGTTTGAAGGCCAGCTCATTACTGACTTGGTGCAAACGGCCGAGCACACATGGCTCCACTGGCACAGCCTAATTACCTGACCGGGGGATAAATTGTACTTTTCAGCTAGAATCAGGGCCAGTCTAGGTCCAAGGCTGTAGAAAGAAGCTTGGCTGAACAGCTTAAGTCCCCAGTCTTAATACCAGAGAGAATACTCTTTGATATACACTGTGATGTGCTCAAGTATGTGCATGTGTGTGTGCACATATTGGTGTCTGAATCCATACTTTTTTTTTTAATCCAGCTTGAGTTCACACCTAAAACCCATCTGTGGTCAACTGCCACTGATATTGGTAGTCTCTTTTTTTAAAACCGACTCTACAGCGGCTCAATCAATAACAGATTTGATGAGCTGTACACATCAGCTTTGTCTGTGAAGTGCCCTGGCCTTTCGTGCCAGTGTAATGGGCCTACTTCTCTGGAATGTGCAGAGTTCCCAGCCTGTCACCGACACCAGCATGGTGCAAGGCTTTCCGCTCTGGCGGCAACATGAGGATCTGTATTTGGCTCATTTCAGTTTGCAGCCATCTTTTCCATCCTGTACTTCTCAAGTCAAGCTTCACACAGTGCAGCTTGATATCTGACATAACCTACTGATGAAGTCCCAAGAGAGCGTAACCAGACCCCCAAAACAAGGCTACCGATCTTTAACTCTGATCACAAAACAAAGAAATGTGAACCAGGGAATTCATGTAGAGCATGAGCTGCCGATCCACTGTTTGACAAATGGTCATCGAAGGTTTTTGGACAGAGATAATGTACCTAGGCTTTAATATAGCAACACATCGCACTGCATGTAAGGCTAACAGTGGTGGCACTCTGCAGAGCAATAGTTGGGCCTCTCATGTGAATTTCAGAATGTAAGTATGTCCCCACATCCTGATGTATAGCATTCACATGTCAGGCTTGGCATATAAATAGTTCAGCTGTCAGGCCTGTGTTGACAAATGGCAGATAGTGGAAGGCCACACACTTTATAAAAAAGATTGTAAAGGGATGTTATTTTAGTTGCCACACATGAATGTAGGGCAAACACTGAGGTGGTAAATATGCAGAGGGCCTGAACTGTGTTTATAATACATATCCTGTCAAATGGTAGTGAGGCTGCAGTGCTGTGTTGTGCCCCATTCAAGGTCATTACTGATTACACAATGTTCATGTCTCACTGTAATAAATGTTTTAGGTAAACTTTGGCCTTTATTTATTTAATTTCTGTTGTTGAAAACCCGCAGAACCAGTTCTTGTCAGCTGTTATTGATCATTGTCTTGCACTATAAACTAGCGGCTCCGGTGAGGTTTAACTTTTTGTCAGGATGGTGACTCCAGCTTAAGTGCAGTCTGAGTTGGCTCTTGTCTTGTATAATTAGCTCTCTGTAATCCTTGTGTTGGACTATGAGCAATCAGTGAAATATGCAGGACCCATAGCTCCAGCTGAACTTAAACACTTCATCTTCACCAAGCTGCAGCATTTGCTTCAACCCTAAAGATAAACAAAGGGCTTAATGTAGTAGTGCCGTCTATTTTTACTATGCATCTGTAGATGTGTTAAAACCTTTTGAATCATATTAATACTTTGAACCTACTACATGCATCATGATCACAGGCATTATGATAATCTGTATAAAATCTTTTGTAAATTTGTGCAACTTCTAACAAGATGACATTTATCAAAGAACAAACATAGTTTCAATGCATGGTTGTTACAGTATAGCCAGTGAATAATGTACGTTTACAGTCTATTTCTTCCAGTGTTTAACTTTAACAACAGCCACAAGAAATAACGCGTTAAAAAACTGGAATAGTTGTCTATTATCTTTATTTTTGTATTTCTCTAAATACACTTTGCTGATGAAACTGCTTTACCTGTTTTAGATGTCTTACTACAGTATAAATGTAACAAATATGAAGTGGTGGTATACCTGTTTACAAGTTTGGCATCAGTTACTAGAGCCTCAGGGCTTACATAGGGGTATCTCACCTCTGTTTGCTGCTGTTCAACTGCAAAGCTTCCAGAGTAGTGTGCCTATGCAAGCACAGTTTAGCTGCTATAAAACAGATCTCACCTTACATGATTGTTAATTTGTATACTCCCTTTGACACTTAGCGCTTAGATAGCTAAAGTATGTCTAAACCTACAGGATGACATGTTCCTCACTCCTGATGAGTAAATTGCTAAATTAGCCATGGAGGCAAAGATATGATCAGAAACAGAGTGAAGTAAATTGCTTGTGATTTAATTACTAATTAAATGAGGGTTATCACTTAATTACAGTAGGCTTCAGCCAGAGGAACCTCAAGATCATTGCCAGAATCAATGAATGGTGCAGCTCTTCTTGCTGCACTGTAGGGAGCCCTGTGCTGGGGATACTGCTGACTCCCGTTAACCGTAGCTGGCTGCAGCAGCTGCCCGTCCATCTGTGGCAGAGGAGAGCAGAGGGGGAGTAAATGGAGTAGAAGTAAAGTGGGCAGAAGTGGTAAAACCTGTAAGTGGTATCTATGGTCTTATCTCTGTATCTATGTGTCAACAGGCCCAGGGTTTGATGGGGGAAGCAGACAGGGATGTCACAGCCTTGGAGGCCCCAGTCACCACCATGACCACCACCACCACCAGCAACAGCAGCAGCAACAGCAGCATCCTGACGCCTTACCGATTGAGAAGCTCCAGCCAACCAGGTCTCCCAGCTCCTGTCACCAGTACAGCCACCTCCCCCTCTCCTTCCTCATCATCAGCAGCCTCCTTCTTCATTAGGTAAGCACCTCCCCCCATCCCGTCAAGTCACACCTAGGCTGAATCTGTCAAAACATAGATTAGATTTAGATTTTGTGGTATTTAATGAAGAGTTTGGTTTTGGTGTAAGATTGAGTGCATACACACCTGCATGCGTTCATGCTTTAGAGTGTATTGGTGTACATTAAGAAATATGCACAGACTTGTCTTCAAATGTCTGCCGAAGGTCATGGTTCATGCTATTAAGTTCGATGTGGGACACCTATTCCATGCAGTTGTTGTTCTTTCCATGGTTGAATTACAGCGTGCCTTGGGATATGCACCATCATGGGACTAAATGAACCTTGAGTTACAAGCACCAGTGCCCCTGAATGAATAATAGAATTACATAATTCAGAATGAAGATGGAGTGTCTCACGAAGGGACTTAGGTTAAAGCTTAGTATTGTCCTGAGGTATTTCATGTTTAGTTATTCTTTTTCTTTCTTTTGCTTCTTTAATTCCAAATAGCTCTACAGATATTTCAGCTGTGTGTTGAATGCTTCTGCAGCCTCAGCTGGAGCTGAAGCGTGCTATTTCAGTCCCTGTGTATCTTAGGCCAAAGAAGGCTTTTTCAGCACTGTTTGGCACCAGTATTATTGTTGCCCTGGACAATACTTCACCCTCTCCAGGCGGGTGGATGACTGGTGCAATGTGCTATATTGTCATTGACAGATTCCCTGGCAGGCTGGTCAGTGCATACATTCCGGGTCTCTACTCTCTGAGGGGTGCAATACCATAATGAATGTTGGCAAAAGAGAAACAACTAAGAATGATGCATAGGACCATTGAAGCTGTACACCACAGGAGGCAGAGGAAACCAGTGAAGGGACTTTTGGAGTGTGACGGGAAGCCCATAGGGGATCACTATAGAGCTCAGCATTTCTCTAAGCATCCTAAATGGAGTTTGTCTTGCCAACTTTAACAGGGTCAGAGTATATACATATCAGTGTGACCAGGAGGCCTCGTCTTTGGCGATAGAGACATTCCAGATCTTCCACTAAATGTGCAACTTCCTGTGCGTCTCACTTCCTGTCACAAGAGCAGCAGACCTCAACAACAGTGAGGTGTGGCCCACAGCTAGACAAGGTTAATTCCTGACACAGATTTATTAGTTCTCATGTTTTCTTTGGACCTCAGCTCAAAAAGAGTAGGATACATAGCTCTGTCTAGCCAGACAGTGTGAGCTAAGTGCAGGAAAAAAGAGGGAGGTGGACTTGTTTTTCCCCTGCAGCAGGTCCTGGTGGGGCAGAAGGGGGTGGAGGTGGAAGCACAGTGAAAGGTTCCACCTTTCATTTCATCCCAAAGATAATTTGCTGCCAAGAATGTGGTGTTTTACTTGGCCTGGAGAAACACAATGAGGATGGGCTAGCTTTAAACAGCATCACATTCCACAGATACAGAAAGGGTGGTGGAGATGCACTGTAGTTGATTTGAAGCACACCCAGTTCCTGATCCTCTATGGCTGCTGCCTGCAATAGGAATATTATCATCATCATCGTCGTCATCATCACGATGTTGTTGTCTTTGTATCATCTTTCATCTGCTTTATCTGCATTGGTGCTGAATGACATGTAAAACCTCCAAAGTCGAAATGAATTGAATCAATCAACAAATTTTCTTGTTTTTTTGCTGTTCTGCTAGTGCATCAATTTAAACGAGAAAATGTGTTGAAATTAGTGTTTTAGACTTGATTGAAAACTCATATGTGATTAGTATTCCTTTTTGTACTCGAAAGATACAATTAGTCGGATGCATGTTAAAATCCAAAGAGCCCAGGATGTAGGAGCTGAATAACCAAACAGCACTTTCTACCCCAACGGAGTGGAGAAGGCTCCTTAGACACTTGTCTGACATTCACTAACACCGTTCCACTCAGAGATGAAATTTTAATTAGAATGCAATTAGCTAGAGTCTAGCTGCTCTAGCCAGTGTGGTGCTGAGAGAAAAGAAGAGAGCAATGAACAATAGGAATTCACTATTTAATTTTTCATTGGAAAAATAAGCCAACCATTCAACTGGATAAAAAAACCCTTTAATTTGTTTCATTTATGATGTTTACTGAATTGAAAAGTCATTTTAATATACAGTAAATGTTTATGTGATAACTACAGAGCCCCGCAGGTCAGAGTCACATTTTTGACAAATCTACCTCATGAATTAGGTTCATAACGTGTCCCCACAGATTAATAATTTGTGTGCCCAAATTAATAAATTGTGCCTTTTAATTACTAATGGCATTTTTCTTTTTGAGGTAGTCATGCTGAGCTATGTGGGGAGAACCCTGAGTGTTTTTTCCACAGTACAGCAAGGTAAATAAAATAAGTTATTCACCTGTTGGAAGTGTGCTGTTTATCCAAAATGCAGTAAGAACCTGTTGTCTACTACTCTTCATCAACTATTTCTCCACAGCTGCTGTTCCTCTTAGTATTATTTTTAACTGATCCATTGCACAAATAGTTACAATTATCTCCACAACTTGTTCTGTAGACCGGTTTTTATTGAAGAATAGTGCAAGGATCATCATCATATGGCTGCAGTTGCCCTGCTACTGAGCAGAACTTGACTCACCACAGTTATCCCCTGCTGTGAGGCTGCAGTGGAAACGCATTTAATTGGGTGTTGGCTGGCCACACTGGCAGACCAACCTAGGCTAATGGAAAAACCCTTTAAATATCTTAAAAATTTGATAATAGCGTTCAATTATAAAAACTGAACTCAACATTAATATAGTTACAGGTTAGCAAATAAGTGAATTTGATGTCTTAGACTTTGACACAAATTAATTAATTTATTTAAGTAAATATACTTTGAGATTTATTATTATTATTAAATGTCCTATGTTTTTTTTATTCTGACACAGTAACAGATTGTTCATGTCAGTCTGTATAGATACATTTTTAAATACATTTGCCATTTGTTTATATTAATATTAGGAGTTTTAACCCCGATACCCACAAGATTGTGTGGATAGAAGAAAGACACAAAGTGCTTTTAGCGTCTGTGTTGATCCCTGTGGGGGAATTTTCCCATCGAATACCAACAGCTGCGAATTATCTTGTGATGACTCTATTTTCAGAGAATACAACACGTCTTTGATCACACAGTGAATGTATCTTTTTAAGATTTTTTTGTGTGGAAATTCCAGTTATAAAATCTAGCTTTCATCCTGCTTCCTTTCTCTGATTATTGAGGAAACAGAGATGACCCGAGGGTCAATAATGACCAACTGTCAATTAGACTGACTATACAGTTGCAGGGATACAGAAAGAGTCAAGGGTCAAACTCTGACTGAATGGTGTGTGCTTGTGCATGTGTGCATATCATTATGTGTGTATGTGTTTGCCGGTGTATTACTTGGGGGGTTGGGGTAATGAATTTAGAGCCATGTGTTCAGCTGACTAGCACGTTAAGCACTGATTGCCTTGTGACAGAGCATATGATTAGTGTATTGACACAGGGTTGTGTAATGAAACCAGTCGGACCTCGCAGCAGGGGCTAGACTATGTGACTAACTGCTGCCTCACAGATCCTTCAACTCATCTTTCTGTTCCATTAACACCTACTGATTGTGACGGTGTGTTTATTACCCACAGGGCCTGTGGGATTTGTCATTGCGCCCTACTGCGAGGAGTAGGCTGCTCAGTTTGCAGTCTATTTTTCTCTTTTTCTCAGTGTGCTAATTTCTGCATAGCAGTGTTAGATAGTTTCTGTGGTCTATTATTGGTTCCTTGTTTTTGTTTGCTTACTGGGGGTTAGTCCCTCCATTACTTTCCTCACACTAATCATATTCAAAAGAAGCATTATTTAAACAGTTTGAAGGTTCGGGGAGATAATGAATGGAAGGAATAGGAAAGACCTTGAGGGCACAACAAGTCAGGTGAAGAGTCAGGGGCACCTTAGACTACAAAGGTGGCACACAGGCTGGTGGACGGGCTGTTGCAGGGCTGGGACAGCTGTTTGCTGGAATGTGGCCCTGGAGGAGTGTCAGAAGGAAGTGATTTTATGGTCGTCCATCGCCGCCCTGCAGCTGCCTCTCAGGTGAATGTTTGTGCAGTAATGACTGTGATTGTGCAGAAAGAATCCTCCTGTAATTGTGGCAGCAGGGCCATTTAGCCTCTGTTCCTCCTGCACACACAAGACCCTGCTTTTGTGTCCACATCGCTCACTCTGCCCTTCATCCTCCAGGCTGCTCTGAGTAACCATAGAAACAAGTCATTAGCTTGTGGGAATAAAATGTGACTGATTTTTTCTTTCACAAGTGGTGAGTGGAAATCAGGAAGTTGAAATAGGCCTCTTTACTCCACTGGACTATAATTTAGTCAGAGGGAGGGACAAGCATCTCTTCAATAATGAGTCCTGCGTGTGGAAGTAGAGACATTGCAGTATCACAAGTGCTTGTTCTGAGCAACATATGTTGGATGACTTACTAACGTCCATTGTTCAATCAGTGTATAGTGTGATTGTTTATGAAGTTTTTATGAGGAGCTTGGCCACTGAGTCCTTCCTGTTTGTTTGTCTGGGAGGCAGTGATGTCACCATATGTTGCTGGAGGAGATAGTTCAGTGAGGAAGAACCAGCTGACATTCATGCTTGTTCTTTCATGGTAGGGGTGACCCACAAAGAGGCTATAAACAGACAAAGCAGGACTGTGCTGTGTTTAGTTGGTTATGCTGGTGATTGACAGCAGGGATCTCTGTCAGTGAGAGGCAGGGCAGATTATGTGGAGCAGTGGGGTCTACTGAGCACAGAGAATCTGGTCCACATGGCAGGGAGATAAAGATACAGAAGAGTGCGGTAGCTGCCTGGGACGAATGTGCTTGTAAATGTTGTCATTCACAACATGTGCTCAGGCTGATGCTCTATTCTGACAGCATCAGGAGCAAGAGGTCTGTTCATGTGGAGAAGAATATTGGATTCACTACCATGGGAGTCAAGTAAGTTGTGTTGTACACAGACAACAGTGAGCTCACTTGGGTGTGTGATACCCCGCTGGTGTGTGTTTGTGTTGTATGTGCAGACAAATTTGTGTTTATGTGTGACTTTTCTGATTCTGCCCGCTGAGCTGCAGCATCAATTGTTTTTCTTTTCTCCCCATCTCTCTCTCTATCCTCTCTCTCTTTATCTTTCTCTTTTTCTGTGCTGCTCTCACTCTTTTCCGCTCTGTGGAATGTGCAGTTTTGTGCAGTTGGAGTTGGACTGTCTGTTCCCTGGAGGTGAGAGGGTAATGGTTTTGTTGTCAAGCCACAGCTAGATGGATTCCTCTACCGGAGCGAGAGTGTGAGCAGAATGTATAGAATGGCAGAAAACACACAGCTGAAATACTGGCTCCATTTTGAGAAAACTGCCACAGTGGTGCTGAAATTTTAATACTAGCTTTACCTCCACAGCCTGACAAATGAGAATTGATTCATATTAATCTGTTGAATCTGAGCAACACATGCCCGGGGCACCGAATGGCTCATCAAAAGTATTGAGTGGGTGGTAGCTGGGATGGTTGAGCTGCTCTGTGGTATTTGTCTTTGTTTACTGTGGGATAGAACACCAGCTGGTATTTTCCTGCCATAATCAGGCTGATGGGACTAATGGCTGCCTCTGTGCAGCGGCAGACACAGTGGCAGCACCAGCTGAGGCCATGAAGGGGCTGCTGCCTGTAGATAAGCCCAGGTGTGATTCCATCCAAGGCCTGTTAGGCGCCATCAAGGCTGAGGTGTTGATGGATATTCAGCCTCAGGGATCTACAGCAGCCTACTACCATCATGAACCTTCTTAACCATCCTTAAACTGTGATGTGTTGCCTCCTTCTGATTCATAATCTCCCATGTTTCTCAACAACAGTCATTGTTTTTTGTCATATCAAACAATGCCACAGACCGTTTTCAAACAGTGTCTCATATATTGCTTAGGAGTATACGCTGAATATTGTGTGAGAATTTTTCATTTGGATTCTGAATGTTACTCTTAAAATATATGTTGAAAAATGTACAACACAATTGAAGGACAGATCTTGAGGTTTTGGGTTCCCTTGTCTATTTCTGATTGGATGTGTCATTCCTGAGCTATGATAACATGGTGTGATAGTGTTGTGTCCCCTGTAACACCAGGGTGATGTGCACTGTTGTGATGGGCAGCGTGGAAACACTTGTGCCTGTCATCATGAATGGCCAACAGCTCCAGTGATCGAGTAAAAGAAAAGCAGAGGGTTTGTTGCAGCCTGTGTGAGGGATAACCCTTTGCCCTCTTCCCTGTTCCCCCAAATAAACCCCTGAGTCAGGAAGTCTGTCTGGCCCACTCACATAGCCTGGAGGGGGACGCTTAGGAGGGGAGCTGACAAACAAAAGACTGAAACGCTGACTCAAGTCTGTGCACTCACCCTGAGCCCATGTGTACTAAGCCCTGTGGAGAGAGGGGAAAGTGCTACCATCCTCTCCTGACAGATCCCTTTCACACATGGAGAAATGAGAGGATGTGGAGCATATGTAGACTTATGTCCTATGGGCCTATCATTTAACACAGGGCAGTCTTTGTCTCAGTATGTTGGTAGTGGTGATCAAAAAGGCAAGGTTGTGTCCAGTTGTGTGTGGGCAGGAGAGGTCAAGCCCTCAGCATCAATGCATTTCCAGCTCTGTTTGCCTGCCCACATCAAGCATTCCCTATTCAGTTGGATAATGACTCTGATAGTTGTCCACAGGGCTCCATGATCTGTACATTACTGTTTAGTTATTGCACACAGATTCTTTAGCCCTTAGCATGTTGAATGGATATTATATGTAATGCCTGTGGGGGCTGAGGGATGCCATCTAAACCTCTTAAGTGTCCCGTGTTGAAAGGTGTCATGCAAATGGAGTCTATTATGATTGTCATTACAGCTTGCAGTCACTTCTGCATTGTGGTAGTGTGAGAGTGTGGTGGAATAAGAAAGAGTGAATTGCAGTAGTTGGTGGCAGGGAATATACATTGAGGAATTTTATGACCTATTGTGTGCCTCTGCTCCCATGAGCACACCCAGTCTTTATGTCTTACAATCCAGAGAAACAAAGATGGCTCTGGTGGGCCTCTAAGGCATCACTGCTCCTCAGTGATCAGACTCTACAAGGCCTTCTATTCCACATGAATAACTAATAGCTGCCTAATCAGTGGTAGTAGATTGATTTCCCCAAACGCTAGTGCTTTATTTTTTCAAAAACACACACATACATAGCACCCCCATCCTGTTTGTCAACAGGAAGGGCTCAGCTTTTTACGGATGGAGCTCAAATTACCATTGAGGATAAGGGCATTGTCAGGACAGGTGTTTTAGCTTTTACCTCATCATCCACAGCCTCAGTAGCTGAACCATTTCACCTTCATCAGGTCACAGTGGCTTTTTTAAAAATCTCCATTGAGTACTAACTTGGCTGCCGGGGGTTTAAAATTGTGTAGTCAGCCAAATGGCAACTGTGGGGAGTTAGAAATAAGGAATAATAGCATTGATAAGACTGATGAAACATACTGTGTACTGGCCACATAATTAATTATGTGTAAAAGTACAGAATTTACCTTTGGCTACACTAGACAGGCACAATAAACGGAGTAATCAGGCACATTACAACACAAGGGAAACATACAATAGTGGAACCACTAGTGCCTTTCCCACATCATATTTATGTTCCTCATAGCAAAGAATTAGTCAGAATTTAAGAGTTATCATGTGGAATATTATGCCCCAGTACACTTTTTTAGGATTATGTATGAAATAAGCAAACTCCTTGGACACGTGCAAAACTGCTGTATCAGACTAAAAGTAGCGACAAGGGTTTATCTCCTCTTTGTTTCTGTCGCTGCTTTCTGCATGTGTGTCGTCTTGAATGGAGAGGATTATAGCCTGTAATCGGTTCACGACCCAACACGTGAAAGCCAGCTGTAGTGTGCTAAAAATCCCATTATCCCCATACGCTCTATGTGGCCGGGTGAACGTTGCTGTGTGTGTTTCTGTGGTTGACTTTATGAGTGTGTGATACAGGATAAACTGCTTAACTTCAGTAATGCGGTTGAAGTCACTAAGTCATGTCTTTTCAGAGACACATTTCTTCATACCCTTAGACCAGTATTTCTCTTTCATTGTGCATCTGTAATGTGATTATTGATTTGCATGATCTAAATAATTATTTATATGTTTTTTTTTTTACTAATTTATTATTGTCATTTTATTTATATTCTGTTCTTTCAGGAACTCACACCTTAAATCTTCTAACACTGCCATGCATTGACAATAAAGAAATTCTATTTTACTCTATTTTATTCAAGGATGTTTCACTTCTTTCTCTGCTCCTAGATCTGATATCACGGTAATCTTGCTGACAGTACAGCTCATTTCACCTGACTTGGACCCCCTTCAGTTTTAGTTAGGTTGCCTATTGACTTGAATATAGATGAAAGATTAAAAAACACATGTTAGAACTACCCTCCCCCCTGCGTTATGTCTCTTTGGACGGCCCACTGATTAATCACTCCCAAATGTCCTCAGCAGCCTGCGGGCCTGTTTGTTGTGATAGCTTCTGTGTGAAGTACAAATAAATAATCACTAGGTGTCTTACCCTGGCAGCAAGTGATTAATAAAGCAGGGAAGTGGAACAGAAGTAGAACTTTCTTGCTTTCCCCTCTGTCTGTCTCTCCCACACTCATCATGCTCTTTATTTCTAAAAAGGTGTAATGTATTGATCTAAGAGGACATCATATTTGATTGGTGAGGCATCTCATGTTAATAGTAGTCCATATTTGGCCTCCAGTGAGTGCTGCACTGATTTCCAAGACAGGAAATGTCATTCAGTCAGCAATGACATGCAAAGAGTTTTTCTCTGCATGCCCTGTAGCAGCTTTCCTGAGGTTTTCAAGTGAAGACGTGGGTGGGATGGTGGGTGAATCGGAGTTCAATGTGTGTATTGAGAGTGTGAAGTTATTCCAGACACTCTGCAGCCTTGGAGAAGAGCATAGCAGAATACCTAGAGCTGTGTCTGAGGAGCAGAGTGAAACTGCAGTGGAAAAGATGAAAGCAGCTGTTAATCTTTGTCAGCAGTGCCAGGGGTGGGTAGGCTGCAGTCTGCAGAGCAAGGAGGAACATGTCTTCATTATCATGTGTCACCCATCAGCTGAAAAAGTGAATTTTCTTCCAAGACTTTTTATTTTTGCTGGCTGATCCAATTTTAACGTGATAGCTGAGCAATTTCCTTACTTACATCCAAAGGTGCAGTTTTCTGGAAGCCTCTAGTAAACAAGTTAGGGTCAATTGCTAGAGATTGTTCTTTGAGGACCTTTTGACTCCCATTGCAGGTATTTCCAATTTTTTCTTCTAGAGGCCTTAAATTGGCCCCGTTATCTCATTGACTGACAAATGGGTCCTGCAGTGCTTTGTTCACTTCTGCATAGCCCAGTGTTCAAGCTAGTTAAGGACATATTAGCAAGACGTGATCCTGAATGCCAAGCAGAACAATAAAATGAACTGTAAAT
>JANJYP010191189.1:0-16132 GCA_024605115.1 Rastrelliger brachysoma
CTTAAGTCAAGTCTTAAGTGATACAAGTCAGATTCAAGTGTCTTAAGTCCTGCTTTGGGTCATTCAAGTAAAATCCAGTGCTTCGGGGCAAGTCCATTTCTTAGTTATTTTATGTTATTTTATGTCAAGTCTCAGTCAAATCTCAAGTCATTTAATTCAAATCGGAAGTGGGTTTCTAGTCATTTGAGTCTATTCTAGTCCTTTAGTGAACAGTATCAGAGAAAGCCACAAATGAAGTGAATCTAGTCCAAGTCAAGTCTCCAGTCTCACAGAGAAGTGAGAGTCAAATCTCAAGTCATATCATCAAGTGCTAGGCTCATAGTCTTTGTTAAATAAATGCTTGTTAAGTTTCAAGTTTGGAAGTGTTGTGTTTTAAGTTAAATTTTTAAACATTCACTTCATGTTGAGTTTCAAGTCATTTTGGACAAAGCAAACTATCAAGTCTTTTACAGAGAGTTAAATCAAAGCTCAAGTAAAGCTTAAATCAAAGCTCAAGTCACATTTTGAGTTAAGTCAACTTTCAAGTGCTAAGTTCATAGTCTTTAAATCCTTGTGAAGTTTCAACTCAGTCCAAGTTGAGTCTGAAGTCGTTATTTCTGCCTGTTACAGTGATTATTGTCACCATGGTAACATTGCTTCTGTTGATTTTAATAGCAAAACTTTAAAGAAAAAAAAGTCAATGTTGTGTCTTTCCATAATGCAAATACTTACCTCAGTGATGACGTTTTAACCCATGATGATCTTTTCTTCCTGCTGTATTGTGCTGTGTTCACACTCATAACCACATGCACACTAGGTTTTATTAAGAGCAGACTGAGATCAATGTGCAACATAAGTCACTGCATCTTATGTAAGCCAAATATTTTCCCTTTTCTCATCATCTACCATCTCTCCGTACCTCGCTGCTCCTTATTTTCTCTGTCTGTGTCAGTGTGATAATCATGACAGCAGTTGCATGAGCGGTTAGAGCGCTAATCCCGCCACAGGGCTCAGACTGAGATCTGTGCTTGAAACGCAAAAAAGCTCTCATAAAGATGTCACATGTCGTCCCACTCAAACAGAAAATCAAACAAATGTACAGAATTGCTATGTTGTTGCTGTGACTGTTCATTATGCTCCATGATCCTTGAGTATAAAAGGTAAATCCAAAACATGGCTGGAAAGAATTCTTGTTATTCCTGAGTATTAGTGACTAAACATAGATGAGATGACGCTCAGATGATGCATGAATATCGGGTTTGGGTGGAAGGATTAAAGTATTTAGCGCTGCCCGAGATGTGAAAGTCATACAAAAAGAAATGAATCCCGAGAAATAGATGACAGAACGCTCATAAGATCATCCGTTGTTATTGTCTTCATACAAATGACTTGGGTTTGACTGCTGTGAGAATTGACTCTCTAAAGACTTTGACTTGAAACTTGAAGGTAAAACTGTTTCAAGTTTTGAGTTTTGAGAAGGAAAAATCTTGAAATGAAACAAATGTGACTTGACTTAGATTTATCTTGATTGATGTGACACATGGCTCATACCCAGAACTTAGAAACACATTTATTTATAACTGAATGCAGATAATTGGCTTCTCAGTAAGGATAGAATGTTCTTAAAATTTATGGCACACTAAAAGTGACTCATATCCAGTACTTAGAAACAAGTACTGAATGCAGATACATGGTTTTCAGAAAAGATACAATGATCTTTACGTTTTTGACATACTAAAAATCTGCAAAGCTATACATCTATAAAAAGAGACTGACAAGGTTGAATCTTTACTTTCCTTAGAATTTCTCTTATTCTCTTACTGGTTGACTTTTCTGAATCCTCTGTGGACTCATCTACAGTTGTTCTTGATGTTCTCCATCAAAGTCAAGAAGTTATGTTTATTAAGTGATGAAAATTTAACTTTCAAACAAGAATAAATGCACAAAAAACATGAATCTCAAAATGTCAGATTTTGTTCTTGGGCAGTTAACCACAAAACCAAGTCTAGCTAAATAGACCAAATACCTTCATATCGAGATGTAGGGACGACAAAATACTTTCACAATGAGATTTTTGATAGTCATCAGTAATGTGGATATAATGATTAAGTGGGTAAAGACAGATAATAGAACATCACTTTACTGTAATACAGTAACCAAGAAAAGACCACTTGTCTCACAATATTATGATATTCAAAATGTAAAATGATATCTTGTCTCATACCATAGTATTAATATAATACCAATATATTGCCCAGGCCTATACACAACAACTATGAACAATTATACAGACAAATCTAAAAATACATGTTAACATATAAGTACAAGTACTTTGATTCAGCATCACTATATCACTATATAGAATTATATATCATTACAATTTAAAATCTGAATCACAGTGAAGTTCATGTTGACATGGCTGGATGTTTTTGTACCACAGGGGAAAAGAATGGAAGTCTGTGCAAGTTTGAGGCTTAGCTGGAAGCATATTCCAGTGTTTGATGACCATAAATGAAACAGCATGTTGTGTAAAGGCAGTCCACTGCAGTGGGATGTGTAAGTCTGAGCTTGGAGGTTCTGCTCATTTGCTCAGAGTAAGAGCATAAAAACCTCTTCACTGGTGGAGAAATATTGTGAATTATCTTGAATACCAGTGCTGAACCTCCTGGAAAAGAATAAGACCAGTTACAAAAATGATGATTTAATTATTTCCTATCACAAAAAAAAAAAAAAGAAACTTTTAAGGCTTGTTGAAAAAGTCTTACTGACCTGGGACCAATAGGATATATTTACTTGTACTGTAAATTAATTGCCTTTACTCATCTTTTTAATATGTATTTCAAAAGACAAACTGGAATTCATAATTATACCCAAATATTACACCACATACATGTTTTTGGTATTATATATCTTAGCGTATATAATAGTGTCGTCAGCATATAGTCAAATATCTGCATTTACACAAATGGAGACATTTCAACTGATTATAGAGAATTCCAACTAAAACCTCATGTTATTTGAGATACTTTTGAGTCAAGTCTCAAGGAATTCATATTAGGGATAAATAGGGTCTCAACACTTCTGATAACTTGTTTGTCCTCACTGAGCTTTCATCCACACTCTCATTAATGAACAGACTGTGACCTCTCTGCTGTGTTCTCATATGGAAGGATGAAGAGTGGGCTGGCAGTTCACTATGCTTAGCTTTAACACATATGGCCCGTGTTCATTAGCTCCTCCCTTTGTAAGGAAAATTAACTTCAACACTGCCACGAGCAATCGTATTTACCCATGCCTGTGTGCGTGCGCGCGAGCGACTGTGTTGGCCCTTTCATTAAGGACGAGGCAGATAAAGCTCCATCTGTTAGCTCTGTCCACACGCAAAACCTGCTTGAGCAGTTAACCAGGGCCGACGCACTCTGAACGCTCTCCCACAGAGAGGTCACTGTGCCCTTCAGCCCAGACACACACACTCGCAGATGGATAGATGGAGCAGGAATAGATGAGTCTCTCTCTGATGTACAGATCAGAATACTGGAAGCCTGTACTGTACACTTACTCTATTTTAAATAACTTTTTTCATGGATGAACAGGAAGTTTTAAATGGATGAGTGATTTGATTTAGCGTCTGTCTTTTTCTTTTTCTGCTGGCAGGCTGCTCCCTCAGCTTCCCTTCATCTATACTCTCATGTGTATATATGGCTTTTTCCACCAGAATCCTGCCTCGCTCTTTCTTGTATTTGACAATTTTTGAGCAGTTTTGCCTGTAATATCAGGGGTTTATGATCTTGCTCAAGGGCTATTCAGCCACAGTTGTTAAGTGAGGGTAAGGTACAGTCATTACTTCCTCCCAGACTATTCCAGAGTCTGTACAATGTGGTTGAGTACTTATAAAGCAAAAGTGACCTAATAAAATGAACATATTTTCCAGAATCACCATTTTTACCATTGATTCCATTGAGTCGGGAGCACTTGTCTGCACTGCAGGAGGGGACAGTGTTGATAGTGAAAGCTGTTGTGAGATGAACCTATTTCTGACTTTAGGAATAGTTTGATCATTATTAAGTTCATTCTTGAACTTTTTCCATAGTTTTCAATTGCATTTTACAGTCTTCTTAAGCAGGAGCTAACTATGAAACCGACACACAATAACATGCAATACCACTCATCACTTAATGAATTATATCTGCAGTGTTTTTAAGAGACTATGGAGGACCTCTCGGGAAGAGTAGGAGCATATTTCTAAGTCAAATGCATCAATTTTGGTGCACTTTGAGAGCAAAACTAAGTGGTTATATCTATAAAATATAGAAGATTTGTACTTTAGTACAGTCATGTTTGGCTCACTATAAAAGTATGGTGGCGCAAATTAGAGTATGGTGAGCTGCCTCAGAATTAATAGGGATCACTGCTCTGTGTTAATTTAGCAAAAGTTGCACTTGCTGAGGAAGCCTGTGAGATATGGTGGCTTTAGCTCAGGAGGTACAGCAGATTGTTCACTAATCAGAAGTTTGATTTCCAACTCCTCCAGTTTGTTTGTCGACGTGTCCTTGGGCAAGATACTCAACCCCTGTTTGCTCCTGATGGTTGCGCCAATGGTGTATGAATGTGTGTGAATGGTTAGTCTAGAAAAGTGTTATATAAGTACAGTTTATTTATATTTGGTTGGGTATTTGTTTGCCATATCATTCCTAATACAATACTCAAACTTTTTATGAACTTCCCTCTTTTTAAGTCTTGGTGTCAAACAGATGATGTTACAGATGGTGATAGAAAGATTTCCTCAATAAAAAAAAAAGCTCAACTTTGATATGCTGTTAAGAGTGTATCAGAGAGACAAGCTCTTCTTTAAAGGAAATTTTTAAGAGGCGCCAAAGAAAGAGACAGCTTAACAGTCAGAAATGCATCACACATGCAAGACATGAGGCTGATACAAACGCTGGAAAATGAGGGATTTAAACTGAATAATTCATGTTAACAAGATGGAAGATTTTTGATTTATTTTTTTGCAGAATTTATGAACTTATATGGCCTTTCTTTTAGCAGCTCGTATAACACTAAGATTTGAACCTACTGGTGGGAAATTCCAAATGTAAGAAAACTGTAAAGCTGAAAACAGAAATTGTGACTTAATCATATTATTACCGTAAGTAGTTTTTGGCTTCTGGAGCAAAAACTGAGGTATCGCACCGACACACATTTTCAAACCATCTTCCTCCTTTCTACTCTTCTATCCTTGCTGTACTAACTTTTGCTTCCTCTTGCTTCCCCTCTCAGCTGATGCTTCAGCCGCTCAGTCAGGCCACACGGCTGCTAACGCTAGGAAACGCTTCACCTTGCAGGGCCTTTCCAACAGGAGGTCGCTCCCCGCAGGTAACGGACGCAGTGTCGCGCGCTCGCTTTTATGCTGCATTTGTCCACATCTTCATCACCTGTTCTTTGATTTCTTCATTGTCGGCAACGGTGTCAGAATTATCATTTTTTGGACTTAGTCTTCATCTGTCATTTATTTAAATGAAACAGCGGCAGCATCTACCTTACCTCTGTTCTTTCAGTTGTAGTCTCAATTCTCCATCTACATAACCATTTTTCCCCTCCTCTCACATGTTACATAAATTTCTGTGTCAGTGTGTGTCTCGTCGTCAGGTGGATCTCTCCATGTGTCCCGATGCCGGCGGTGTCTCAGCATAATAAAGGCCATGACTTCCACTACTGCCCTTTCCTTTCTTTTATCTCTTTATGTTACTCCATATGCACATGCATCTACAGCAATTATAGTGTGATTTAGGTAAGAGAAAGACAGGAGACAACACTTGAGGACAGTGAGACAGCAGTAGATAGATAGATGGACAGACAGACAGACAGACAGACAGACAGACAGACAGACAGACAGACAGACAGACAGACAGACAGACAGACAGACAGANGAGAGCAAAAGTGCCAGAGTCCCAGCAGTGGTGACACTGCGACGAGGCTAAATTCTGCGGCACGGTGCAGCACTAAATGTCACACTCTAATATTCGGGGCCTCTTGACATTTGGAAGCATATTAACATTTTTAGAGGACGGGCTTTTGATTCCAGGTTTTGCTTTCCATATCACAGCGGTCCGGCCAGACTTAAAGCCTCACATGCCCCCTGATGACACTAATAAGTGAGATGGGTGGGTGGGGTAAGTCGATTGAGCACAGTTGAGTAAAGATGTCCAGAAAACCTTCAGAGATAAAAAAAAAAAAAAAACTCACAAAGGAAGTGAAATTGAAACCTTTACTAATTCGAATCAGTGCCACAACAGGGTCATGTCATTCTAATCACTGTGTCTTGAGTTCTTCTCTAGAAATTCCTGATTCCCAAGTGCTTCATATGCATGCCCTACTGCTGCAACATCTGCAATGCAGTTCTGATCAGATCCACCGCAGTTTCACGTCTTTTATTCGTTCTTTGCCTTCAAATAAAGGCAAAAATCTTTGAATAACAACAAATCTCGCATTCCACCCCGAGCTTTTCACTATCTGTAATCTACCATCAACAAAACACAACACAGTACACCTGCCCAGATGTTTTCAACAGCTCAAAACAGCCTACTCCGACACATCTGCAGAATGGTTTGAGTTCATTAACAGCAAATGAAAGAACTACAAAGTAAATCAAAAAATGAGATTTGTAACAAAAAAGGGGAATCCCAGAACAGTAGAGTGATGAGTATGACATGACTCTGTAGTTATACTAATGGAATTAGTGCAAATGAACTGTACATTATGTTAAATTTACCACGAGTCATTATATTGGAGGTTATTCCTCCCCCTACCCTCAATATTGTTTTACTCGACTTCCTGTGAGAGATGGAGTCAGCTGAATCTGCTGCATCAATACATCCAGTCTTGTTAGCATATGACCAAGGCCTCACATTGATTAGACGTCTTGATGTATGTGAGAAGAGAAAGACAGGAAGTATACTATATAAGCCAATTGTATGTGGGACACCTTAGTTAAAAGTAATTTTAGTGTGGTAGAAAATCCCCCCAAATCCCAGCAGCCAGGTTAAATCATGTAGTTAGAATGCCCTTTGTGTTATATGCTTATTTGGTAGCAGTAGTCTTCTCTTTGGGAAAGAAGATGTAGGGTTTATGGGAAATGTAGTCTTAAAAGCTATCTGTTATGCTAGACGTAATCTAGAAAGTAGACCTCATTTTTGAGTTAAAATTGAGTCAAAATTAAACCGAGGAGGACAACAGGAGGGTTAAAGGATGAATTCATGACATTTACTGCCATCTAAACTCCATGTTTAGAATATAACAGAACTGCACATTGCACAACTGTCACTTTACAAACCCAAAATTTCAGTCTCACTCCCGCCCAATAATCCCAACGTCGCCAAAAACATGGAAACATAGGACTGAAATCAAGAGCCACCATTCTGTGTGCTCTACTCATCAACTTGTAAGCACACCACGGCTTGGCCTTTTATTTATTTATTTTGTTTTCAGTGACAAGGATTGGGATACCTCAGTTAAGTCACTAGATGGCAGCCACGTCCGCTGATGAAGAACATTCTTTAAAATAAGTGAAAGCTGCTCCACTGTTGTGTTGCAGCGGTGTTGCATCAGGTATAATGAGACGTCCGAGTTTAAAAGTCACACGTATTTAATTAGTGACGGCTGACAGCTATTTATGTGAAGCCTTTGTCCTACCTTCGTTATCTCAGTCTAATCTAACTCCTTCCTTGACATCAATGAATTGTCATTGGAAGAACTTCCAATGTACATCAGTGTCTTTTTTTTTTTTATTAAGAATTCATTTAAATTCAACAAAAGTTAACATCATTTCACAACCAAGACTGGCTTGGATTTGACTGCTTTTGGTTGTTTTAAGTGTAAATTCATAGTTAAATCGCATGTGTTGACCTTGTGCAGAAGTCATGATGAATATATGTATTTGTGTCATCACAAAACTTTCTTGCGTATCCCCTTTGGTAGACTTATCACATTCATTTTTTCCTCGTAATAGATGTTTTTTTTTTTGAGAGTGACACTTCATTCTTGACTTTAGAAACAGTTGTTTGACCCCCAAAACACAGAAAAAACAACTTAAGGTTAACTTATTAGCTTTTTCTGGGACTTTCAACCACACTCACAATCTCCCTTCATGGATAGAATTTGCACAGGGTCGACAATACAAACTATGCTTTGGTCATAAAACAACTACTACAAACTTCATCTGAGGAAAACCATGAGATGTTCTTGAACACTGAATTTAAAAAATCTGATCTAGATTAGACCTAGAGTTGACACTGAGTGAAGATTTTGTTTTCATTATTTTTGTCAAAGTGTGGTTTTTGACATTATTTCATGGCTTCACCCCTTCCTGTGTGTATACTTGCACTGTCATTACTTCCTGGTTTATATTCTTCAGTCTCCTTCTGCTCAGTGGATAAATGACTACCATTTCATTTTAAGAGTTTATAAGCCTGCTGTTTTGATGCGTGTCATGTTCACAGTGTCAAAGCAATAACAGCCTCTTGCCTTACTTTATTCTCTTTTCTTGTCTCTCCTTTGTAATCCTCTCTCCCTCTCTTCTTTCTTTCTCTCTTTCTCTGCTACCTCGTCACTTTTTGTCCCTTTACCTCGGTGCTTCTCTGTGTCTTGTCCCTCTTTGCCAACCCCTCTGCCTCACCACCCCTTCTACTCTCTGGCTGTAGAGCCCGCTGCTAAGGAGGCAGAGGTCCCCCGCCGCTTCTCCCTCACCTCCTCTCTCGCCTCCTCTTCCTCTTCTTCCTTCGCGACGCGGCGCACAAAAGGTACCTGATTAGTCATCCAAGGTCTTCCCGACTAAGAAAAAAAAGTGTGTATAATAGTGCATGTACAGTACCTCAGTGTATGTGAGCACCAAAACAAAATAATTATGCAAATATTCCATGATTATTGTATTTCAGGAGAAATTACTGTTCATTCAAGTTCATGCTATGTTGCACCTGGTTGTTTTCAGAATATGTATACATGGATTCACCAACTTATTGTAATGGCCAGTTTTTATTGTGTAGGTACTATGCATCCCAGACTGTAGTATTTTGTACACCATAATATAATCAAAGGATGCACATAAAACAGATGTGAATTATTTCTGACAGATCCTAGATCCATTTTCCATAATGTTCAAATAATAATCAATCTATACAACCAAATCATCTACATACTTTTACACTATCGTGTTTAAATAAACAAAAAAAAAAACTTAATGTCAAAATGATTGTATAACAAGAGTTTAGAATTACTTATCATACTTAATTTAAAGGGCAAAATTATCATTCAAAAACAACAGTTATAATAAATGTGGCAACATTAAACACACAGAAATACAACAGTTGCATCACCATTACTGTGTCCTGTTAACAGCAGCAGACAAAAAGAGTCAAAACATCATCCTCAACCTTAGTAGCTTTGTAGCTCATATCTAATTCTAACTCTTCTGGGCAAATTTTACCCATCATGGTAATCTAATAATAGATTATCTTTTCTTATCTGTAAACATGGAGACGTGTTATGTGTTTCACCTCGTCTTACTCAAAGTACAACCAAACAGCGCTGTAAAAGTCTTCACCGCTAAATTATGTTAAATGTCAATACTTTTAGATGCTTTGACCTCTGGGTCTGCTCAGACGCTTAGAGACAAAATGACCATTTCTATTTTTTTTTAACTTCCTTTCAGTAATAAATCTTTACATTTAAAAATACTTAGATGTTAAATCAATTGTTAAATAATATAATATGAAGAAAACTGATACACAGTGCATACAGAGAGGTTTATGTCAGTGGGATGAAAGATTAAAGCTTAATAACAGGGTAGAAAATATATTTTAAAAAATACGACACTTCCAATTAAAAGATGACTTTCTGTTAGTTACCATTTTTCCAAAATGCTATTTTTTGCCATTTTGCATATTTCTACATCAGTCATAATCATAATCCACATTGAAAGTGAAGCAGTAGTGAGAAAAGTGCATCTTTGTGTGTGTGCAGGTATAGAGTGAGGGCAAAAAAACCCTATTTTCTTATTACCTTCTCCCCATTTACTGCTCTCTTGAAATTTATGAGATGCATAGAGAAAGTCAAGCCTTTGCTGAGAATCAAAACATGTTAAAGTGGAGGTGGGGTGGGGTATGTGTGTGTGTGTATGAGGTGGGGGGGTTGAGCAGCAAATTGAGCAGACATACATATTCTTTTTTTTAAAAATTGACGTGAGGAAATAAGAATTTTGATAAGCTGACATTTGGAACATAGGGTGACATTCAAAGTGGCAGTACAAGTGCAATTTACCACAGGAATACAGATGAGAAGTTCATTTTCAAGCAGGCAGAAGCAGAGCGGGGGAATTAAAAAGACAAAGAGGAGAGTTATTCAAGTTTCTCTTCAACTTTTTTTTTTTTTGCTCGGTCTGCTCCCCGCTTTTATTGTGTTTCTTTCTTTTTTCCCGCGCACAAGGCGAGGGAAGTTTCAATAACATACGAGCGATGAGAGTGCCGTAGGTCATGAAGGCTGATTGTGACATAGCTTTCTGGCTTCTCATATTAATTCTCCTTCACCTTGTGCGCTAATATCAGGCAAAATAGAATAGAATAGAAGATGTATGAACTCACATGCAGCCTGTATTTCTATAGATACACATTTACTATAGGCTTTACCGATCTCTGCATTTCTACCGCCATGTACAAACTGAACTAACAACATGGGTCTCATTTCTGTAGATGTGTCATGTCTAAAACATTCTCATTTAGTTACTTGTTGAGATCTGTGAAAATGATAATGTCACTATATAAGAGGTTTAACACAAGCAGTAAGACCATCAGCTGCATTTTAAACAAACTCAAATGTAAACCAGAGTCATGATGTGTTCCGTTTGTACTCGGATTTCAGAATTTCCCGAGTTCTCAGTCAGAAATTTCAACCAGTCAAAATTCCCCAAGGTAGGATATCAGGGGGGGTCCTGACCTCATAATCAAGGATGGGTGATCTGTTCATCATCAATGTGAAGGTTGTATAGCCTGGTTTTTTTTTAGCAGTTTAGTCCTATTAGTGTCTTTTTAAATCAGTCGTACACACAATGCTGTCCATCCTGTATCTGTGGACATGTTGCTATGCTGTATGTATGAGCAAAATTTACCTGGTAGGAACTGGTTTTCTGACTTCTTGAGCTGGGACACTTCAAACCTGATTGTGAACAAACTTCTAACTTCCCACTTCTGAGGTCAATGGAATGCAGCAGAAAGCAAAGATAACTATCCGTTGTCATCAACCATAACAGTATAAAGACTCACCTCCTGCTCCAGTTTTGACCTAGCATCGACCTCACAGTTTTCTAGAATGATAATGGACTACTGCTACCGGTTCCTCTAGATAAAGTAGTTAAGATAACCTAGCTATATTCTCAACTTGTTTCCAAACGATTTGATTGTCTAACCACTTGTGTTTGTTGACCTGATAGACTTTTTGACAAAGTTTGCAGATCTCAACAAGTACTTGAGTGAGTATAAGCACTGATTAGAAACTCTGAAATAGCTGAAATGTCTTAAGGCCATAACTAGGACTGTGTTTGTTAGCATTTCATCACATCTGAATCCTGCAAAACTTCTCAACAATCGACTCGAGCAACTGTATTCAAATGTAGCTTTCTCTCAGTAATTCAAATAAAAAGCTTTGTTTTAGGGGATGGATGATGGATGATGCTTTTTTTTCTAAATATTTGTACATAATTAAGCTTCTGCTTGCATGTATTCTCGGCCAGGTCCCCTCTCTGCTAGCATAAAGAGCAAGAGACACGAGATAAAGAGCGATCCCACTCCATTTGGTTATGAAGGTACATGTGTGTTGAGATGTGTAGGCTCTGAGCATGCCGGGCCTTTTACTGTCACATTTTGGGTTTGGGTTATTGATCACAACTTGATTTTGTGATGTTTTTTTTTAATTTATTTACTTAAGGATGCTTTGTGCTGTGTGTGTGTGTTTTCAGTTATCTTTTCCATGTCTTGCCTGCTGTGATGAATTATGCTGTGATGAGTGACGTGTCAAAATCACCACTGGTTACAATCTTTAGTTGTTTGTTTTGGTGTGTGTTTGGGGTCATTTGAGTTTCAGGGGAGCTTTTCTTGGTTTGTTTTCAGCTTGTTTGTTTTCTGCATGAGTAGACATGTCACACTGCTGTTTTGTGTCGTTGCACCAGTGGATCTCTTCAATCTATTCGCACCCTCAATGTGGAATGTTTCGGTTGTTGATGTTGAGCGTCGATCAATGGTCGGGAGGACTCTATAAAGCATTTGGCTTCCCCTCTTAGATACTTTGCGTGGTGCTATGGCTGCGGTCAAGAAACGTCAGAGTATGATTAGCAGCACTACCACCACCGCTGCTTCCGGCGGCACTGCGGCCGTCCCCAGATCCACCTCCCAACCAGGTAACAACCCGCAGAGGAAGACTCATCTACTACTGTCGTTTTTGTGCTGTCTTCAAATTGGTTTTGGTTACACGTGTTGATTTGTCGGTGAGCAAATTGAGTTTGTGTTTAGTTTTTCATCTTTGTTTTCATCTTCTTTCTGCAACAAATCAAATTATACCTTCAGAAAAAGGAAAAAAAGGTTCTCCAAAAGGTTTGACCTATATACCTGAATAAGAAAATATACATATAGTTTCAGTTCCATCAGTGAAATATCAGGTAAAATTTAGGAGGCAGGCACTTCACAAGAACATCTCTTCACTTGATCCTTTCAGATGTTGTGTCTCCATTGCAGAGTAGACGAGGACCTAATCATTCTGCACACTTTAGGGGCACTTATTTTGGTGCTTTCTGTTGACATCACATCCTGTTTTAAGTATACCCAGTCAGCATCAAGCCAACCTCAAGCCCTATCCAGAAATTTTCCAGGGCCACAAGGACTTGAGGAAGGACTTGTTTTGCTCCTGTAAAAGTTCTAGGAGATTGTCCTTCAACTGTCAGATGTCCTTGATGTGAAAATTACCCCTAACTTCCTGCAGTGGAAATGTCCCTTATATGACCATTACAAAGCTAACATACACTCAAACTTATTTAATACACTTAGGGAAAGATGGTAGACATTGTGGTCAAAACATGATTGTTGAGGTTTGTTCTACAAGCTTTCAGGGTCATTCTATGTGTGAGAAGTGCCTTGCAAACATGATGAATCTTTCCCAACGGCGTAAAGACAAATGACTCCAATGCTCAGAAACATTGCTTCCCTGTCAGAGAAGCGCCATCACCTGCCAAGAGGAACAGTAATAACTTCTGCTTTATGGCTGCATTTTCGGTGCTTAATACGTATATATCGATCCCCCTCAGGCTGGACCCAGAGGCGTCTCCCTTCCATTGACACAGAGGACTTTGAGACCATCCACTCCAGTGCCGAGGAATCTTCCAACTCCTCGGAGGAGGAAGGCAGCAATAAAAACGTAGGTGACGCTCGGAGAGGTTTTTAAGTCGGGTGACATTTGGAGTGTAACTGGGACAACTTTTATAAAATGTATTCACTAGCGAAAAACGAATAAAATCCCAACTTTTTTTTATCATGAATTAAAGCAAGACATTAGTTGGCAAGAGTGAAAAATGTAGCTCAGCCTGACCCCGTCCAACCTTACTGGGTCCCGTTAGCTTTCTCCATTAATCATCGAAACTCCCAAAATCACTCTCCATCCCTTGACAGCTCTCCACTCATCCCTCGTTTCCTCTTCTACTCATCTTTCACTCCCTGTTTTCAGCTAAATCCCCTCCTGATACCCCCCCACACACACACACACCCCTCCTAAAAGAGGACCCCTCCTTTCCTTAATTACTTCCCGCAGATGCATGTCTCGTTAGCAGCGGTACGCTGACGACTTGACATTTAAGAAAGGAGAGGAGAGAGGGGAAACAGGATGGGGGATTACAGCGGCACAGGTCTGCTGGGTAACGACAGCCTTTCCAGATCCATTATAATCTGTGTGATGTGCCATACAGAGACACACACACACACACACACACACACAGACAAGCACACACACCAACAACACTTTAAAAGGAATCAACTTTTCTTTTTTGCATAATGTGACAGCTGATAAATCTTTGTTTTTATATATTTCTCTTTAGCCTGTGTTTGTATTTACTCTCAGTGGAAATACAGTATCTAAGCTCATTTTCCATTAAACGGCATATTAAAAATTAAGAGTCGCACTTCCCGTAATACCACTTTAACCATAAGGGTGTGCACTCATCTAAACACATCAGCTGACAACTTAACTGATTGAGATCCTCCTGTCTCTATGAAGGTGTTCATCAGTGAATTTAGCAACTCTCACATCCAATCAAAAACCCACATCCATCAAGAGGAAGGCAGTTTGCAGCCAGCCTGTTGAATATGAATCATTTTCAATCCCTTAACGCTGCAGTAATTCATATTTTTTATATATAAACAATAAGTCACATCACTATGTATAATTTGAAAATAGGTTTCTCATATCGACAAATAGGGCTGCACGATATTGACAAATGATTGGATCTTGATATTGAAGTCACATATCTCCATATCGACAATGATTTCACAATTGTTTGAAATTTGAGGTGTAGTGAAAGTGAAAATGAAGCAGCACAATAATACTAAATGGAAATTACAGTGCAGTTATTCAGCAAAATAGTTTATTAATCCCTGATAAGAAATAAGAGTCTTAACCTGCGCTGGAATTAAAAATCAACCTTTTTCCACAACCTCTACTTTGCAACAATATAACAGTTTAAAAATGAAGTCTTTGGTTGCATTGATATAAATACAACAGGTAATTGTACTGATATCTGTATTTGATATAATGACAAATCCTTCTATTGACACATATACTGGATGTAAAGTTTACAGTTACAGTGTTGTTTAAAACTAAGTTGCATACAAGGCAGAAATAAAATGCAAAAATAAACACATATATTTGACACTGCTAAAATACAAAACAACACGTCTCCACGCAGAGTCTTGTATTATCTGCACTTCAGTTGACCCGAAGTGACTCAGAAAAACAAACCACATAACATATGGTCAGGAAACTGTTGCTGCATGTTCTGATTTGTTTAGTTGATTTTGCTACTTTGCCATGTGCGTGACTGTGTGAGTTTGCAATGTTGGAAACTTTTAAAAAGTGACTAATTACATTAAAGTCCTACAGAAATGAAAAATGAAAAAATCAGAGTAATTCCTCAACTATCAGACGATGTGGTCCAAAACTTTTGCAAAATTCTACTTTTGAATAAATCCAAGTTGAAAGTGGTTTTTTTTTTCATGTAGAATAATGCAGGCCAACGAATTGTGCGTCACCTTGTACAGTATATTTCAGCCAATGATATCAGGATCTGTCACCTGTCAATCAAACGTCTACCGTCGTCGCATAACAAACGTCTGCTAAACACACTCGCACACAGAGCTACCAAGCTGGACAACACCCAATCAGATTCCAATCCAAACATTCAGTGTCCCACCCCGAAACGATAACGACCAATCAAATTCATTTTCCTCACTCGTGTAAAGTTGTGCTGTAACTCGGGGAAACTCAGGGAACGACAAATGGTCATTTCTGTGCGACTTTAAAAAGTTGGCGCCATTAAAAAGGAACTAGTTACATTACAGTATTACCTTTGTAAAACAGTAAATAGTTAGGTTGGGTTAAGAATGCAAGTGCTCCAGGGTGCACGGCCGGGCACTTCGGGACTCTGTATGTTATAAATAATTAATACCCTATAAAATTGTCTGTTATAAAAAAGTCTATTGATGTAACAATTTAAAATAAGTTAGTAGTATAGATATCAATAACACACACATGTAACATGCAACTGGTTAAAGTACTTGAGTGCTACTGAAAATTAAAAATCTCTTTTATCGTTCCTCATGTAGACCTCCTTTAAATATAATGACTGTAGCATCATCACACAACCAAGTCTAGCCCATTTAAAAAGTATCTTCTCATTCAACATATGCCCACATACAAGTGATAAAACTACACATAGGCTTTTTAAGTTAGAATATAAAAACTGGGTTTAAGTAAAAAATAGAACTATGAGAGCTCATAGAATGTGCCACTGGAGACATTTGTCTTTTTAAGCATAAAGTTAAGGAGTGTAATGAATCCACACTTTTTTTTT
>JANJYP010191361.1:0-12586 GCA_024605115.1 Rastrelliger brachysoma
TTTAGAGACATACTCATCGTGCTGGAGAAAAAGACCAAGATTAACATCATCACATTCTTCCAGTATAACAATAACATCTGAACAAATGAGCTATAAAAATTGCACAGGCTTTTCTAATTCCTGTGCAGGTAACATTGCAACAAACTGCTGGCATGTGTGGTTTGCCTTTTCACTTGGTTCCTTAAGGGTCTTACTTAATTTGTGTTACATAACAATGGAAATGAAATAATATTGTTAGTGGTAGCAGCATAGTATGAATGATTTAATAACTCATAAATGCTATGGGTGAATTGAGACTTCTTGGCTTCTTATTATGTTTTTCAGGGTTTGGGTCTCCATGGAAACAAATAAGAGGCTCCCTTGGAGCCTGTCAGGGCTTTAAAAAAGCCGATGAAAAGTGGGAATGTGTGTGTGTGTGTGTGTGTGTGTGTGTGTGTGTGTGTGTGTGTGTGTGTGTGTGTGTGTGTGTGTGTGTGTGTGTGTNCGCACACATGTGTGGGAAGTGGGATAAATAGGGTAGGGTAGCACCAGAGGGCCTTCCTCCTTTTTTCTTCACAATTATCCATGACTCATTATCTCTTTTCTTTGTCCTTCAACTCTAACTCTGACCCTCTTAATGCTGTAGTTTTAGTCTTAATGATAGAGAGGTTATTTCTTATCAGAGAGGGTGGGAGATTAGGGAATTGATCACTATGATATGTTGAATTTGCCCTCTCATTCCTCTTTGTGTCCTATCTTCATGCTCTCATTTGCCAAACTGTAAAATGCCATTGATAACATGAGTAGATTGTTAAGCACTATAATAACACACCAGGACCACTTAACCAAAGCTAACTGAAAAACATTTATTTGATATTACTATGAGGTGTGGATTAGATGAAATATGACCATTATATGAAACACACATGGGCACATGTGCACCCATTTACATGGCAAATGTTAGAGAGCAGCTTCATCAGTATTCTTTTCATGAAAGCAATCATTGCCTGCAACTCCCAACCATCATCACTCACCATCAACCTGCCTGCTCTATGATCAAGACCCCCACACCAACTATCATGAGTCATGAGTGGAGGTTTTGTAGCTGCATCTAAAATCTCCCAGGAACCACAGCCCCTGGAGGCCCAGTGCAGATCACTGGGAAAATACACTTATTTTCTGAAAAGATGAAAAAACTGATACAACTCTGTCTCTTTGGTAATTAAGAAGCTACTGCTTTGTTGGGAGAAACAACTGATATATAGTATTGGAGTATATAGTATTGGAGGTTAATAGCATGGTCAGTGTCATATTTAAAGGGACCGCCTGTAATGTGAGAATGGCTGTGATCGTTGTGTGACTGATAAGGTGGCTGTCAGTTGATTACAGCTGGGGCGTAGTCTATGACTTCTGTGTCCTGCATGAACTAATGCAAGGCTTCATTTAATGTTTTAGTAAGGTATTTAACATGCCTAATTATCTTCACATGAGTCAGAGAGATGGATGAGGAAGACCTTATTTGAAAAGTTGTGTGTGGTGATAAATGTGCATGTTGAGGCTGACAGCTATCATTGAGTCTTGTGTTGCAGGTCAAATTGAATTGTATATTTTCTTGACTGAATGCTGACAATGTCGCAAACACACTCATAAATCTGTCACATTCAGATTAGCTGAAAATCATAAAAATTAAAGTCCAGTGTTCCAGATCCATAATGGTGCAAACTTATATCTTTTACATCACATCCTCTGCTGTTCAGAAAGGTGCAAGAATAAAGACTTTAAATGCAGGGAATAGGTGCACAGCTTTTTAATAAATCTTCAGATAGAATTTTATTTGTGCTTCCTAATGTTGTTCTCACTGATCTCCTCACTGTTTGAGGAACCCTTTAAATCCAATTGCATTGCACCTAGACTTAATTTTTGCACTTAAAATTAATAGTAACACATTCAGGAAATGTCTAACATTAACACTTGTTTTTATAACTATCTGTGTTTGTCCTTTTAGCTGGGAGAAACACAACAAATGACGAGTTGGAGAGCATGTTGGAGAGTGACAACCCAGCTATCTTTACCTCGGGCGTAAGTGGTGGAACAAATACCGCAAGAATGCACACAAAGCAATCTTACTCTTTCTCAACTTGCTAACTCTTTCTTTCTCCGTTATGATCTTAGATCATTATGGACAACATCACCCAGCAAGCAATGAATGAGATAGAGACTCGGCACAATGAGATTATCAAGTTGGAGAACAGTATCAGAGAGCTTCACGACATGTTCATGGACATGGCTATGTTGGTGGAGAGCCAGGTGAAATCATTAATCCTCTTCCTACAGCTGTGGGGTTTTAGGCTCAATCAAACACATATGAAAACAAACCTACTTATGCTGTTCATAAATTGATAATCCATCTGCCATCATTTAGTGCAGAGCAAAAATTGACAATTTAGTCAAAATTCCAGTTTCTGGATTCAGGAGTTTCTTCTTGGCAGTGGTTTGAAAGCGTGGACTGGCTATTACAGAAGTTCAGCAACACATTGTGTTCACTATGTTAAAATAATTAACCAGCTAAGCATGCTAGCCTTCTGCAGCAGCTGCTGTTTCTCTCCCCTCATGAAAATGACTGCACTTCAGACAAACAGCAAGTAGCAGACTTTTAATTTGCATACTAGTTGTCAAGTGTATTCGTATAAACATAGGCATATCTCTGCCAACAGAGTTGGAAGGAGGTTGTGTTGTCATCTCCATCTGGTTGCATGTTTGCAAAATATCTCAGCAAATTTAGACAAAATTTAGAGGACAGATTGTTTTTGGCTCAAGGCTCAGTAGATTGGAATTTTATGATTTTCTGTAATTGGGATTTTTGCCATTTTAACTTTTGTGCCGTGTTCAGTAGCTAAGAACAAAATCCAACATCTGAGTCTTAAAGTTAGCAATTGCACAGTGTTGCATTCAATTTGTTATGTCAGAGCATCAAAACTGCATCATTTAGAGTAAGCAAACCTTAAATCTTAAAAGAGGCTTCTTGTTAGCAGTGAACTTACTTGCACTGATAGTGTTTCCTGAATACATACCAATGCCTCTCCAAAGCCACACATGAAGATTATCCTCAAGAGTAAAAGAGCCTGTGTTCTTCTGAGTGGAGTGTAGAGGTTCAGGTACATCTGTAGACCTGCTGCTTGTATGCTTGTATAAGTGTGTGGGCTGAACCCCCACAGAGATTAACTGTTTCCCTCATCAGATATACTCAACCTGAATTATGCAAAAGGGATTCTGAGTGAGAGAATGCATGAATAAGAAAATCAGCTGAATGACGAATATTAAAGAAAATTGTTGCACGTACAGCATGAGTCAAAAGTTCAAACACACTTCTCATTTAAATGAATGTGAAGGTGTGTATGTGATATGAATTACGATGATGACATAATGCAACAATGGGCTTCCCCTCCTAATTTTAGTGTAGGAGTAGTTATTGTATCAAATAATTTAGTCATATTGTGTGTGTTTCTTTAAGTGAGTGCATTTTCTTTTATTCATGTCACACATATTAATTCTCTAAATGTGAATCATTCACTTAACTAATCTTTCCTTTTTAACCTTATTGTTTGTTATACTTCAGTCACGCTGTTAATTTTACCTTTCTCAGCTTGCTCTTTTTCCCTCTTTTTTTCTCTTCCTTGACACATCTGTCACCACAACAATGACTCTAAGCTCTAGAGAACCACGAACAGCACTCCCCCTCTAACACAGTAAGGTAATTTACCTGTGATTCCTTATACACCTCTTTTTTTACTTGGAAAAATGAACACATGCATGAAAACCTGTATACACTTTAATAATCATTCAAATGCTAAATTGTTGATTTATTATGCTTTTATCAATCCTGGGTCAGTGGTAAACATGTAAATGTGCTGTTTTTTTTGTTGATGAATGCTGAGTTATGGTTAATGACTCCTGCTGCTTTCATAAATTAAAGTGTCATTAAAGTAAGGAATAAAGAGTAGAAATGAATGGATGAATTAGTATCTTTTGAAAACTGAAGACAATTATGTGAAAGAACATCTGTCAAGTCTCTTTTGTGTCTAAAGAAGAATGTACACAGGCCAGTTTGTACGGTGACCCTTTCTCTTGTTTTTGTGCAGGGTCAACTGGTGAATAACATTGAGCAGAGTGTGGTGGGGGCGCAGGAGTACGTGGAGGAGGCAAAGGAGGGCATCCCAAAATGCAAAAAGTTCAAAAAGACCAGCAAACGGGTGAGAAACAACACGCATATTCTAGAAACTAACTTGTGTCATTATTCCTCTTTTTCCCCTTTCTGCATCCCCTTCTCTCGTTCTCTTTCACCCTTTATTCCTCCCTGTGTCCTTCACCTCCTCTCCATCTGTATCCACTCCTCCTCCTCCTGCCTACACATCTGGCTCCGTCTTTCCTCCTCCTGTCTGCATGTCCTCCACACCTCCTCTGTAACTAACCTCTCCTAGGGGGAAATGATAGACCGCATAGAGTACAATGTGGAGCACTCAGTAGACTATGTGGAGAGGGCAGTATCAGACACTAAGAAGGCGGTTAAATACCAGAGTAAAGCTCGACGGGTGAGTCACATACACAGCAAAACAATGCATGTGCACAAGTGTCGCAGCTAACTTCAGAGGTATTGCATGACGATATTGTGGTGCATTGACTGTCTTCGGTATGTCTGCATGCTCAGCTGTCATGTAGTCTGTATGTGGAGCATGTATATTGTGAGTTTACATGACATGTACAGGAGTCTACTGCAGTGGTTCTCAACCAGAGCATACTTCCACAGTTACCTCTAAAAATACCTCAATTAATTTGATCCATATTTTTGTTTAGAAGGAAAATAAATACACAAATCGGATTACAAATTGGTGTGAAGCTTCTCAGATAGTGCATTTAACCAATTAAGTCAGCTACAATAGGCCTAATTCACAGGCACACCTCCCACCAGGCTGAGACACCTGAACATCACCTACTCATGAGAGTGTGTGTAATTCAGAAAACGGGCAGATAAATAAAAATACAAGTGGTAATGGTTTAAATAGTACAAACTTAATCAACAATTCCATTTTATGTAATAAATAGCATTGAATAACATCCCGTTTAAAATGAACTCAAAAGAACTCACAGCAGGTGGTGTTGATGAAGAGGTGCTTGAGCTCATCTGGTTGGACTGTGAGAGTTGGTCAGACAAAAAAACTAAAAAATAAACAAACACTTGTCTACAATACCTAAAGAGGGTTATTCACTTGGTTACTTGAAAGAGGTCAGTAATGTAACGCTCAGTGATTTAAAAAAAAAAAAAAAAAAAAAAAAAAAAGTTTATACAGTATACTTGAAATTTATCACTTTTGTCCCTCAGTCTTCATGACTGTGGAACAACTCTGCCACCTCTTGGTTAAGATCCATAATAACACTCACAGGAAGGGAAATTTCATATATCATGTGACCCCAATTCAAACCCCCCCTCCACCCTCCACCCATTATAATCAAGGACTGAGAAGTTTCTTTCTTTCATTCTTTCTTTATTTCCTTCTGTTTCTTCTTATTTTCTTCTACATCCACCAAATGATTATCTGAAACTTCGCTCTCCTTGTGTCCCTTCCCATTTCACCTATCCAGAAGATGATCCTGATAGGAGGTTGTGTTGCAGTATGTCTGACCATCCTTATTATTTGCCTCGTTGTTGGACTCAGTTAGGACCCTAAGAAACCCCCACAGAGATACGCTCTTTACTGTTAAGCTGTTAAAAAAAGTACTGTATACTGGGACTTATAATGTACAGTCAGTTGTTACTTATGAGCTGGGGCACGACTTTACACTGCTGGCCTGAAGAACATTTATGAGTAAACCAGCTCAATATGTTTCTGTGCACTCAAATTTTTTACATTAAAAAACAGAGTTTGCTTTTTTTTTCTAAACTGATTAGTCAAACACCTTGAGGATCTGTTTGTGCTTTGTGTTTCATGACTCACAGATATATGTCATATGCATGTGTTGCACTCTGTTTGCATGTTTTTTTCTACAAATGCTGAGTGGCAGATTAATCATTAAATGATAATAAACATAAATGTGTGTGTGGAATCCGAATCAAAGACCATTTTCTCATATACCTCAACATTAAGTAAGTTCAACAGTCAACCTTTCAGATAAATCTTACATTATGAACCTTGATAATGTTTTGTGAGTTCATGCTCACTGTTTTACAAATATGAGCTGTTTGTAATAGTAGTAAAGGAATAGTTCAACAATATGGGAAATTAGCTTATTAGACTTCTTGCCAAAAGTTAAATGAGAAGATTGATTTTTTTAAAAATACCAAAAAGTATTATTTTTTGGAAGGGTTACATGAATCAGATTTCTTGGAGTTTTTCCTGGTTTTCCAGTCACATTGGTGACAATATTCAGGGGAAGTGTACAGCTAAGAAACAGAATGAATAACCCTGATGGATGTATTATATTATAATACATATAATACATCAAATTCTTTTAACAGTCATACATTCTTGATACAAGACACCAAGATGCAAAAAATGCATTTACTTTCTTCTGTCTTCCATCGATCCTACCAAGCATGTGTCGTCTTATCTAACTCTCAGATGAAGGTGGATAAGTGTGTTTCCCGAAATGTCAAACTATTCCTTTAAGAATTGTTGGAAACTGTTGATTCCACATACATTAAATGTTGGACAGAGTTAAATTTGCTTTAATGTCACTGTGTGGATTTTGACTGAATAATTAAACTATCCCAGTACGGTCTGTATATGTTTTCTGCCTCTGCTTCATGTGTGGTGCCTTCATGCTACAGTACCATCCACGGACGCCAAAATGAGGACTCAGTCTACACATCATGTCTTTTTACACATGAATGATTCAGTGTGGCATGTGTGAATATACTGTACGTCTGAACAAAATGCAGGTGTGTTTGTGAAGACAGAGGAAGTGAAAATTCTTTTAAATCACAGTCACACTCCAACAGCATTACATTAAAATAAAGTCTCCTCTATACAAACTGCATTTTGTTCTCCTTATGAATATTGTAACATGTTAGGCATAGTACAAGTGATATTTCTAACATCTTTTCCTTTGTTCCCTATTTGCTGCCTCGGATGTTTGTTTTTTCTGTTCTTGTTAACACTATTCAGAAGAAAATTATGATTATTATATGTTGTGTGGTTCTGGGAATTGTCATTGCTTCTGTTGTTGGGGGAACGTTGGGTTAAACCTCAGCCACAATCCATACTGAAACACACACACACACACACGCACACACACACATGACAGAGCAAAAACAGACCACATTTCCATGTTTTTTCATGAATGCAATCTATTACACATTTAGCACAAGCGTCGTTAACACACGATACATTTTACACACAGTGTACAGGGCGAGAGATGTTTTTCGCATGAGTTGCTATTTTGTAAATGTGTGGTGCTGCAAAATGTTTATCTGAGTGTTGAGTGTTGTCAATGATATGTTTCCAAAAGTGAATTCTTGAATGAAAAACCTACTAAATGATATGTAACACTATACTAATACATTCCAACCTCCAAATATGACACTTATTCAGTTGTAATGTCCATTTTGTGTTGTAGGGGCAGAGTGAGAGGCCACTTAAATGCAGTGTGTTTACTGACGCTTTTCAAGTCTTTTTCATTTTTCTCTTATCTCCTCTACCTCCCTCCAAAAACCCTGCATGTTTTATTTCACTGTAAACTAGTGTGTTTTCTTATTCTATTGCAAAATGGAAAGAGGAGAACTGTAATGATGTTGGATATTTTGCTCGCAGAATCATCACACTGCCAAACCTTCCTAAAGTGATCTCTCCTGTAGTTTACAGAAGCAATGCTACTGTACTTTATTTGATCTGGCCTTACCAGCTGTTCAGCATTTCTGACTGTTGCTTTAGTGTTGAGTGTGAGTGAGTGCATGCATATGTATGAAAAAGAGTATGTTCATTTGTAACAACACATTTGAACATGTGGGTTATGCGATGAGAACATGAGTGCTTATTAATAGCCACCTGTGTCTTTGTTTTGTATAAAGTGTAAACTGATATAAAGCTCTCTAACACTGCCAGTATGTTCAAATAAGCTGTTAAATTCAGTCTAGTCTGGTTGGATTGATAATTCTGATCTGTAAGTGAAAAAACATTGTTGTTTTATGTCTTTTTATAAATTTCAAGCTTTAAACAGAGTACATCCGTCCATCGAGTTACTATTCTGTTTATTTCTAATGAACTTGAAGAGTCAATGACAACGTCAGCATGAACTCAAAGTAGCCCTGTAAAAGACTCTAATATCAGTTTTCTGGCAACACATCAGACATGCACAGACTGCAACCATGTTACCGTGTTGCCTGCTCAACTTGTTGCCTTTGTATTGTATTGTGATGACATGGTTTGTTTGTTTCATTTGAGTATTTTTCTTTTTCAAGTAAAGTTTGTCTGAAAAAGCTAAATCAGAGTTTGTCTTGCTTCATCAAGACAGGATGTTTAATGGATTAAATATTGTTTATTGTAAACTAAAAAATACTGTGCCCTGTAGTGTCCTGCAGCAATAATACAGCCATAAGAAATTATTATAAATGAATAATAAATAAATAAAATATAAGTAAAAGAATAAATCAGTTCTAAGGTATTTAATGATAAACATTGTTTTTATTTATTGTATTTTAAGTCCAAATACATGTATGTGTGCTGATATGAAACCCAGTAATGGTCATGTAGAAATACCACTATACATGAAATTAGTATTAAGCACTAGTTAATAGGGGCACCCCTTCAATTGATGAATTAATTGATTAAGATTTAAAAAGATTAGTGTAATTAATTAGTCATTAAAATAGCATTAATTATCTTCTGAATAAATGCAAAACATAACAACTTGGTGATAAATCAAGATATTTATTGAACTACTAAGGAATAAGGATGGGCAACTGGCGTTTTCTTAGTCACACTGGTGCTCCCTGATGTTTTAAAATGGGAGAATTGGTGGGGGCTGTGTATAAAACAAATTGGCAACAGACATGGTTTAAAAGCACACAGAACCATGGTTTTCTTCATTGTATGAGGCAAAGTCAAATTATGCAGCAAGGACTGCTGTGGTGCTGGTCACTGTGTCAATGTTACAACGTATTCTCTTGTGGCTCTGCTAACCAGCTGCTGCCCTGAACAGTGCAGGTCTCCAGATGTTGGACCAGGCATTTTGTATACTGGCTGAGTCATACAAAAAAAGCTGCAAACTCACTGAATAATATACAAACACCTACAAAAACCTGTACACATGAACCCACAGAACATCCAAACTATGTTAGCACAGTGGAAGAAAAAATTCCTAAAATGCACCAAGTACAAGTCTGTACCTGTATACGACAAGACAAGCAAACTGACTGACTCTTGACTATGTGTGGCTGGTTAAGTAACTGAAGGTTGGTAAGGTACTTTATTTTCACCATAGTGAAACTATGTCAGAGATTTATATGTGGCATCAAGAATTTATTTGTGTTTAGCATTATGTTTTGTTATAATCACATTGTATTTTCTGGACACATTATTGTGGCTTAAATGTTTGTTTATTCATAATTTGTGTGTTTCTGATATCTTGGCAAGTGATATAAAGAGAGGAAGTGATGGCTGTGTACATGTGTTCAAGTTGAGCTTATTTTGTTTCGTTTTTTTTCGTCTTTATGGTGACAAATTATATTTGGTTGCACTGTGTTGGTAGATAATCTTATTGTAGTCTGAGTCTGCCTCCTACCACCTTCCTTGGCTTATGTGATAAAGATTATTTAGGTGTTAGTACTGATTTTTTTATTTTATTTATTCTCAACCCAAAGAAAAAAAGTATTTGCTTTTCACCAGCAGGCATAAGCAGTCTTACAGCCAGAACACCTGCTCTTGTCCATATGCAATATATGAAACACTGAATCCTTCATAATTAAAATATTAATATGTTCTGTTCCTGAAATCATATACAAAGATCATAGACACACAACTACATACTATGACACAACTGGAATGCAACAGCAAACAAAAATGTCATAAAATGGAATAGACACTAGAATCACTAAGCTCTATCACATATTTTCTGTAAGAAATTTAAAGCAAACAAACAAACCCAAACATATTATGCCCCAAAAATGTTCACAATATTAAATGAAAGCACCGTTGGTCAATTTCAGAATTGTGCAAAGAAATGGATTGTGGATTTCCACAAAAAAATAGGATGAAATTTCCTGGAATTATATAAGGAAACATGCAAGGCAGCCCTTCTGTAATACAAAAAAACAAACTCCAACACAGCTATATAAAATGGGAGATTTGCATAACTTCAGCAGAGTATCTTCAAAGAATAAAAATATTTTTCCCTTATCGTTACAAAAAAGTCATCATGAATAACTGAATTGCTTTAAATACACCAACTCAGAAAGAACTCATCACTGAAGCATTAGAAATGACTAAGTTGAAAAAAGCAGCTTTCAGACTAAAAATTAAAATAAAAAAAAACCAAGGCAACCATGTTAAGTAGAATTTATGTTTTCTTGATTTAAGCTCATGATTGCTATCTTCATTTTCTGTGTATGCTGTTCGACAGTATTAACATTGCATGTTATCTGTAAGACAAAAGTACATAAAGTTTGAAGGGTAGTAATAATGCTCATGACTGATGTTGTTTGAGGGGTGTATTGGTAAAAGGTTGGTTTAGCTTTGAGTGGGTTGGAAATGTTTTCAAAAATATATATCTTTTTTCATCTTATATTTTGTAGTCCGGGGAAGAGGTAGAAATTCTTCGGGAGAAGACATCTACCCTTGGTTGGCATCTGTGTATCGTTGTCTGTCCTCTGGGTGTCAACTGAAAAATTCTCAAAGCGTTGTGTGACCTGTGAGGTTGAAACAGTGAGACATGTATGACATTGAGCAAAGTAAATATAAGAACAACATTACTGCTTGCTTTTTGGTTTTGTTGTCTCACAGCTGGTGTTACTTTTCACTGTATAAATTATATTTTGCTGTACATGAAAACACCACATCCAGACACGAGCTCACACATGTGAAACTTACTCTTCTGAAAAGTTCTTCAATGTGATCCTTATATGCAAAAGTGTTCAGAACCTCAACAATATACTGGATGAAAAAGGACCCCTTATCCTCATCTCTATGTGAGACAGTATCTGTAAGAGAAATAGACTGTTTTAATTACATAAGCTAACTACTCTCAAATGTTATCAATGTTTAGTATTCTTCAACCTTAAAGTAGGATCTGAAATTTCACACAGACTCACGAGGGGTGGAAGAACGAAAACATATGAAGTCTCTTTCTTCAGTGTTGTCGTCACCAGTCATTGGAGGCCGGGATGGTTGTGCATCATCACTGACCACATCAGCTGTTGGTGCAGAATCACTAACAAGCACAGATCCGTCTTTTTCTGCAATATATGACACACTTTAAGTAAAGATTACAAGCTGCTATTGTCACATAACCTTGATATTAGCAGACTTTTACACTATATTATACAAAAGATAAATTTATTAAATGAATGGTAGGTCCTACAAGAGCTATGTTGATGTTTGGTCTATCTATAAGAATGTATGAGAGTCACCTCCACTGCAGGCCTGGATGATGATGACCTTGGGTTTGTTCAGCAGTTCTTGACAACGCACTGTGTCCAAGTGTTTGTAAATGTTATCAATGGGGAACTTGTCATTTTCTCTTTCCGGATCACCCTTTTTATAGTTGACACCACGGACAGCTCCCAGTTCCCCGTGAGACATGATAACCACAAACACGCTGTCTGTCTCTTTTAGTTTGGGATGTTTGGAAAAGTTAATTACAGCTTCTTCAATCTCCTGTGAGAACACAAACAAGTCAGAGGTCAGTTACTGTATCGCTAAATTATAGACAACACAAACATAACATTTCTTTACATAAATGTGAGAAAATGTAGGTTTTTTTGTTTTGCTTTTATCAAAAATACCTTTCCAGTGAGGTTTGTGTATTTCTCCACCTTGTATCCCAGTGCTGTGAGCAGTTTCTCCATGTTCTCCTCATCTTTGTCAGCTCCCTTTCTGATTTTTTCCTTTTCAGTAAACTCTATGTTATTGATTAATAAGGCCACACGACTCCTGATTGAATCTTTGGTCACAGGGTAAATCTGCAAAATGGAAACTGGTCAATGAAGTTCAACACAAATGTATTATTTACAGGGGGAAAAAATTGTTAAAATGCTAAAAGCTAAAAGAAAACTACTTTATTTGCTGATAAATTGTGTGCAAGTTAAGTATCAATTAAAATCATAATATATTTAATATAATTTTAATGAATGACTAACACTTTTATCATTCTGTTTCTCCCTCCAAAATGCATGCGTTGTTGATTTGAGTGTGGCTGACCACCTCTCCTCCTCCTCCTCCTCTTTCTGGGGTGCTGCAGCTGTGAACAACAAAATACATCATCAGTCTCCAAAATGAAGTTCTTCTACTTGTGAACTACACCTATGAAATATGTCAACTCACCTGACTGAGCAGGTTGACTAGAGGACAGGCCCAGGTTTTTGTGAAGTGTAGGATCTCTATTGTAAAGATGAGCAATG
>JANJYP010191516.1:0-10324 GCA_024605115.1 Rastrelliger brachysoma
TTATATATTTGCACACAGAGACATCAAGAGGAAAATACAGTCAGCTGCTGAAATTCAAAGTCATTTTTTTCTTAAGATAACATCTAATGTTTTCTTTTTCTCCACAGGGAACCATGACTGGGTGGGGAGTGACTTTGCCATTAATGCAGGAATTGGACTGGTGCTCAAGATGGAAAATAATCTTACAGACAGTGGAGTGTCGATCCTGCAACAAGTCAAAGCTGCTTTTGAAAGAGACTGGAGGTCGCGTTACGCTAAGAACCTACAAGGAGGAAAAGATCAAGACGGCAAATACAGAAACCTACAGGCGAAACTTCATATGGAGACGAAGGAGGAAAACAACCCTTTATCTTTATAAGCACAGAATGTCTCTATATATCCTACAGCCTCATATGCCTGAATATGCTAGATTTGACAAAACTTGTACACAATATATGAATGTAGACCTACACTATTAGACCTGACTTTGATTTTGCGATGTCATTTTAGTAGATCCAGTTACAGCCTACAAAGGCAATGTTGAATCTGCAACTGCAAGTCACGGTATATTTAATGAATTGTTGACTGTTATATGAGCATGTACTGCTGCATGAATATTCAAAGCAATATTCAGATTCAAACAATATACTTCATAGATAAGCAATATGATAAATCAATGTAAGATTTACTTAAATCCACAGACATTTCTCATCAGTCTCACCAAAATCTCACAATGATGCACTATTTTTGTTCAGTTTTAATATGTATTTTATAAACTTTCTTACTAATTTTGGATTTGCATACCATTTCTAATGCTACATGTATTTATCTGCAGTTTTCTTGAATGGCATACGACACAGGCTTACACAGTAATTTTGCAACGGTTTATCATCACAACAAAAACTTTCATCCTCATAAAAATTTTCTTTCTTTCCTACTTGTCACTGTGTTTATTTCAGCACCACTCAAACAGGAAACATTGAGTGCCCAACATTTGTACATATATTCTAGCAAAACAAGATCAGGTGCTTTAAATAATACTAAGATATGATTGATCTACTTTCTTTTTATTTTACCTGCTTGCAACCTGTAAATCGGGAACTCCAGAATCTCTTGTGAGACACCTCAAATGGAAAATAAAAATGGCTCAGATCTGAAACATGTCAATCACAGAATCAGCTCCCTCCAGGTGCAGTATTTCAATAGTTTCACAGTTTTGATGCCATTAGAAGCTGAACTAGAAACACACAGAAGATGATTATTCCTTTTGATTTGGAGTAACAACTACAATATGAGATTAATGCAGATAAATGCAATAACAAAAGCATCCAAACTTTTAATGCTGTATGTACCATATTTGACCACTGGGGGGCAGACAAATTCCAAAACAAGTTGACAAACGAGAGGTAACAATGAAAAATGAATTCTAAACATTGCAAATTGATACTTGAATTAAATCTTATCACAAATAACATATGGAGTATATACTCTATATTCAGTTTTTTATATAAGTTAGACATCTTACATCTGTCATTCATCAAATTTATGAAGCGTGAAGTTTTGAAAGCTTTGAAAGCTTTCAAAACATTGCAACACATTCTGATTATTTGCATTATTCTATTATTAAGTAGATTCAAAACAAACTGTAATATATTATATATTTTAAGGTAACATACATTAATCCTTTAACTTCAAATTAAATGATTAAATTTTTATCTGATTATTATTTTGCAGGAAAATGTAGCTTGATTATAATTATTTGAGTAAATCGTGTATTAATCGTGATTATGTGATTATTACTGTTAGTTAAATCTCATCTCGGTATTAGATTTTTTTTTAATTATTTTTTATCAGTGACAGTTTATTTCCAGTTTTGAACACAGGGTGGTGCTGTGTGCCCTCTTACAGAAGACCTCTGGCAGTCAAAGTTTGGCATGATGAGTTGATATTTTGTATTCAGTAGGAGGAAGAACTTCTCTTCATCCCACTCATCCAGCTCTGTTTTATATTGCACACCAATCTCTCTGAATGGGTCAAATTATAGATTATATCATGTTACTTTATGTGAATATAGCATTAAAGAAAAATCAAAAATGAAATTGAGAAGCAAGAAAAACTTTTTATTATTATTTATATTTTTTTGTAATTAGTAGGTTACTAAAGTCGCATAGCCACATTTTCCTAAATATGTATCTATATTTTCAATCATGCCTCTTTATAGTTTCACAAAGAACACAATGTCATCTGCAGCCAAGTGGCTAAACGGTGAGGTGGGTGTGTAACAGCAGTGTTGCTTTTGTTGTCGTGTGAAAGAGAGGCTGCTGCTGATGGGGAGGGGTGTGGGAGCGGTCGCCATAGTAACAGATTAAAGGCAAAGATATTTCGGATCGCTCTATTAGCACTTCTGCTGCAGTGGGATCAAACTATGAATCCTTAAGAGGAGGGACCTATTCATTTTGTTATTTCTATTTTAGATTTTTTTTTTCAAGGAGGTGACATCTTTGGGCGAAGTTGACACTTTTTTAAAAAAAAAAATGTATTGTTCTTTTTAAAAAATCACTCTAATACATCACTGCTAACTCTTTCTGGGTGACGAGCAGGGAAGCTGAGTGAAAGAGGAGGAGGGGGAAGTGGGGGGGTGAGGATCTGTCGGCAGATGCCTTTGCAGCAGTGGACCAAGGAGGATGTGTGTGGTGTTGCGGGACAAAATGCGGATGGGATCGCGTTTGAACACTGACTCGGCGACATTTAAACTGTCAAATCTCGTGGATGTAGTTTCAAGAAGTGTCTACGAGTGAAAACGCCCAGAGGAAATTCTCAACTAGTTTTAAAACGAGATGGATGGGACGGGATCTCAAGCGACTTGATTGGTGCACTTCTTTTTTTTTGGCTGAGTTGTGAGGAAAATGTAGTTGCCAGGCTGCCATCAGCCTTCTCTTGATTGAAACAGCTGGGATATTCTATTGAGATTAATCTCTCACCAACCTTGATTCACGATGGAAAGTGGAGTTTTTCTGCCCTCTCTGGATCAATTTATGCTGAGCCCCCTGGTCACTTGGGTAAGTTATGAAACAAGGTCTAATTTTCCTGCCAGAGACTGTGATAGCACAACTCATCCTGTACTCTCTGTGTGTTATCTAGGTGACGACATTTGTGCCAAATGATGGAGGCATGCAGTTGGACTTTTCTGAATTACTGGATGGTGTCTTTTTGAATGAGATCATGAGTCAAATGTAAGTTCTGTCTTATAGTGTCTGTGGGTCATTTCAGCATTTCATTTGTCACATTGACATTTTAGGTTTTCAACAGTGTCCACATTGACACTCAAAAGCAGCCTGTGTTGTGAAACTGTGCCCCAATCTGGACTATTTAGAGCATCTGTCACTCATTTATGATTTTACTGTAAAGTTTGGATAAAATATTAGCATGGCAGCTATCAAATAGATTAATCACAATCAAACTTGAGTCCTTTTTTTCAGAATCACTGTAGGTATGTTTTCCCTCATGTCATCTACAGCAGCAACTGAGCACCAAGCGTCTGCTAACATTCTTCTCTATGCACCCACAGTGCTGGCTTTGTGGCTCTGCAGTAATAAAGGGGATCTTTGTAGTCTGCAGCAGTCTTTAAATTCAACTTCCGCATGACTTACAGGTTAGTTTCCCCCCCAAAAAAATGTTAGAATTAACATGAGAATTATGAATATGCAACCTACACTGAAGGACATCAGCTTGAAGAAGAAGAAGAAGAAGAAGAAGAAGAAGAAGAAGAAGAAGANAGAAGAAGAAGAAGAAGAAGAAGAAGAAGAAGACTAGACATGTGTCAGATCTGCTAAGGCATGAGGGACATCATAGATACTGTCAAGATGCTACTTAAGAGATTATGATTTGAGGGCCGTATGGTCTGTGAGGAATTACCCTCACCCATAACAAACTCAAACTGATGGTCGACTGGCAGTTCACAGTTGTGTCAAAAACTGCTGTGAATTGATAATCAGTGAGACTCCCTGCTGGGATCCACGAAAGAGCCAGGCAGACACTGAAGGTAGAATCTGAAATTGAAGAGTCGCAAAGTAAAGGTATAAAACTAACTAACACTAAAAACTGATGACCCAATGCACTTGTGGATAATGCTGTCTAGCCACCTCAAGTCTACAGTATCCATTCATCCCACTTATCCCCCAGGGTCACAATAACCAGCTCTAAATGCAAAACAATGCTATGCTGAGGGGAGGGGAAGAGGCGGGATAATCTCTTGGATTGGGAGACCCTCTGGGATTAGGTTCTTGTTATTGGTGTTTGTGGCACTGGGACACAGATGGGGGGTGGGAGGAGGGAAAGACAGGAACATGACAAACAGCACTGAGAGGGAGACCAGGCTGACGATGTGATGCACAGGAGAGCTAGGTAGCATCTGCCTGTTTTGTCTGTGTGTCTGTTAAAGCTGTCTGTCAATCTGTCTGTTTGTGTGTCTGTCCTTTTACCTGAAGTGCAAGAAGCATAATCAAATTTGACCATCACAGTCCATCACTTTTTACTATTTGTTCACCAGCACCTGTTAAAAAAAACACTATAGAGATTGCCTGCGCATGACAGACACAGTATTTTATTTCTCACAGGTATCTTTTCTGGGGCAACAAGAAAGGATGCAGACTGACCTATTTTTCTACACTGAATGATAACAACATATTATGTGACAGTTAGTTACTACAGTAGGCCCGTACCAACAGCTCAAGAATCCAACCTAAGCTTTCCTTTTGGGGTGGAAAGTCTAACATCCCCATTTGGCTCAAAAACAGTCCAGTTTAGTGCCTGAAAGGAATGACATCACATAAACTAAAGTTAGAAATGAATAGAGACCTCATACATGTTTTTACGGTCGTTCCACCACCAGTGACAGACATTGATTTGCTTGGGAACAGTAGAAATGTCGAGTTAAATGCATTTATGTTGTATCTCCTCTTCAGAAATCCCCCGGCTACACCTCAGGGTGCAAACAAGGTGAACAGGGATCCGAGTCAGAGGGTTCACAACCTGAACTACCTTGTCCAGCAAATAAAGACGTATTATCTGGTGAGTGTGGGATGTTTCCTCCACTGGTTTTTTCAGCCATATGATATGTTATATAATGCATTCAAGCTATAGGCTGATAAGCCTTCCATCCCTTTCGACATCAGATTATGATGTGGGAATATTTGACTTGGATTTTTATGCTCAACTTTGCATCTAGCAGACGCGCGCACACACACACACACACACACACATACACACATGGACACACATTACACATGCACAAATAGTTAATAGTTAGTAGAGCACTCATGTCCTAGCAGCTCATCTAGTTCTTCCTAAGATACATGCCCTAAATATCAGTCATGTCAACATCTGTGTAATCAGCACAGGAGCGAGGTTAGAGCGCAGCAGCGGGCCACAGCAAAGCTGCGGTCATAGAGCTTTAGAGTGACACATTTGAAGCACGAGACACTGCGGGGGCCAACACCATGGCTGGTGAATCTTGGATTTTCTGTTCGTGTCTGAGTAATTAAGTACAATTTGAGCTAAGCTGTCTTCTGTTGAGAGCTGCTGAGATCATAAAAAAGTCATTTCACTGAAGATGGACTTATCAAGTTCTTTAGATAAGCACAGTGAAGGAACGATAGCTTTGTATTATTTTGTCTTACCACAAATATACAGTGTTATCTTCAACATCAAGTCTAATTATTGCTTCTACTGAAGTTCCTCTGGGTAAAAGTTTGGCTTCTACTTTAATGATGATATCAGTCAGCAGCTCTCACCCCCGACGACCCCCACCCGCCCACGCTCCCAAGCACTTGATCCGGGAGGAAATAGAAGTGACAGAGTTCAGAGTAATGCTTCCTTCTTGCAAAGAGAAAATCATGAGGAAAGTTAATGTGTTTCAGACCGTTGTAAAAAAAATTCGATTAAGCTTTTGCATATTTAAACTGCTGCTGCTGCTTTTACGCATCCACAGTGTAATTTTGGTTATTTTTGTGCAGTAAGGTCAGCTGGAGGGCTTTTAATTATTCAATGGTGTAAGAAAAACATGACATCTTGAGTTAGAAGAAACAAGGGATTTAACTGACAGACATGATTAAGCTACAACCGGAGTGTATTATACTTGTAGAAATGAATAAAGTAAGCTGCTGCAGTGCAGTGTATCCTTGACATCTTTAGATTTGCACACTAATTCATCTTCAAATCAGATATCCTGATTTGAATATTCTAATAGTCTTAAACACTTGAGACTTAACCTGAGCTCCACACCCCAGAATCATACATAAATGTGGAAAAGAGAGGATGTTGGGGAGCCATGACCAGTTAGTTGAACTTTGCCTAATGGTCATAGTGGCAGTCATTGGAAAATGTGTTGCAGGCTCGCTGTACCGCATCAAAGACTAAGTGATGCCAGTCAACTGTACTGTAGGTTTCCTCTCACAGGGGAATAAGTAATAGTTTCCTGAACGTATACAGGATCACTGTTCCTCATCAGGAGTTATTAACAACCATTATTACACCACACACACACTAGCACTTACACACATACTGTACATGCACTCATGAACACGAGCCACTTAAAAACAAGGCTGCAGCAAAGAGTTTTGGGTGATTTCACTACTGCACCAGGGAAACTGGCTCTATCATCGACCCATTCAGAGCACTCACCCATTTGTTGGCTGCAGTTCTATACATGCGTCTAAGCAGCTGCTATGTGCTGTACATACATACGTCCCTGTCCATTCAAGCACTTTGGCTAGACCGCAACAAGGGTTTTATTCTGTTCTTGCCTCAGTTTGGCCGAAATGTGCTTATCTTCCTTTTTTTCCCTCGTCCCTCTCTGTTTCTCTTTTTCTTCACAGGATAATCTGAGACAATTGATAATGACTCCTTTGCCAAACGTGTTGCTGCTTGGCAGGACTCCATACTGTGGTATGCTCTTTTAAAAGTGTTCCTTCTCTCTCTTCTCTAGTAGAGCTAGAAAGTCAGTATACGGTTGGAAGCCTGATGAGTCTGTTTGCTGATACTCAATACACATAGCATTGATTTCTCACCGCTGAAATAAGATCTGTGTATGGCCTGGATGATTTGCTGGCTGCTTGTAAAATAGGAGAAAATTAAAAGTTTAATTAAAAAATAGATTTAGAGGGAAAAGTTACAACTACCCTGACAATTAAAGTACTATCAGATCACATGATTATCTGTGTGGCTAAATGCTGAACAATGAACATCATTCAGCATTTTATCTCCAAAATGTTCGGTTCGGATATTCACACACAGTCTGTCTTGGCTCAGTCCTATACCGTTTTAATTCAATTTCACTCTATCAGTCTGATAACCACACTGGCATGTGATGTTAAAGCTTTGGTAACTGATGACCCAAATTCACCAGCCAGCACTCTATTCCACTTCAATCCATGCCAGCAGCCTTTAGTGCTTTCATCTGATAAGTTACACATCTCAGATAATTAACTTTTTATTACATGCCTCTCCACCACTACAGAACAAAGTTTGGAGGAGATGAAAAAGCTTTTGCTGTTACTGTTGGGATGTGCAGTCCAGGTAAATACTGACTGATTAAAGTCTGAGTGCTGTGTATGCAGAATGACATCTTTCTCCACCCCAGAACCAGGCTGTGTGAGCTAATTCATTTTTTACTGTCATTTTCAGTGTGAGAAGAAAGAGGAATACATTGAGAGGATCCAGACGCTTGACTTTGATACAAAAGCAGCCATAGCTGTGCACATTCAGGAGGTATCTGATTTCTTCTCAGTGAAAAAAGAAGGCCAAATGACATGTTAGCCGTGTTAGCTGAATAGGACATTTAACACAAGAAAAGCAGTGATTGTAGCCGTAGCTCTGATGTAAAAAAAAAAAAAAAAAAAGACTCATATGACAACCCTAATGTCTTCGAAGTTTAGACACTTGCTTGTTATTCAAAATCCACAATTGATTTGTAACTGAAATATTAATTACGATATTTCAATCATCAAGATGGTCATCATGCTATTACGTGTTCTTGCATACTGCTTTTTTATTTTGTTCCCTGACTGTCACTTTTCAATATTTCCCAGTTGACTCACAGTCAAGAGAATGTGCTAGATCTGCAGTGGCTGGAGTCCAGTGAAGTTAATCCAAATGAGCTGGAGGCCATGGCCAGAAACATGGCCATGCACCTCCGACACCTGCTGGATCAGAGGGACACCCACCTAGAGGTGCTCATGTTTGTTTTGCATCACATATTTTAATTGTTTAGATTAATTATTCTCGTAATCTGTGAATTTTGCAATTTATATGAACCTCTGTATAATCCAAACATATCCTTTTCTTTTTAAAGATTTTTTTTGGCACAGACGCCTTTATTGTAAAGTTGGTAGACAGGAAATGGCAGAGAGAGAGGGGGTAGACACGCGGAGAAAGAACGCTCCGGCCAGGATTCGTACCGGGGTCCGCCACTTAAGAGCACTGCTCCATATGGCATACGCTCTAACCACTGCGTCACCGAGCTAGCCATAATCCAAACATATCCTACACATGCAATTGTACTTTGACTATGAAGTGCATGGTCACAAAGTGTCACATAAGAAATGTAAAATCACTGTGCACATACTTAATCATCACAGTGAAACTGCTTAAATCAACAAGTTAGTGCACAGATGTTGATGGGAAATGAGGCTAATCTGGTCGTCGGTAACCTGTTGCATTCCATCTTCCTTCTCCATCTTCCTTTTTGTAGACTATAGCAGAGTTAACACAGGAAAAAGAAGGTGTGGTTAGCTTGCTCAGTAGCCCTTCCAGCCCACAGTCTGCCAGCTTTCCTCACACCCTGCAGCAGCCACAGCAGGCTGGGACACAGCAACACCTGGCGGTGGAGTTGGCTGATTCTAAGGCCAAGATCAGGCGACTTAGACAAGAGCTGTGAGTACTGCAGTCACACTACTAGCTAGTTATGTCTCTAAAAATATTTTTTTTATTTGTAAAAATGAAAAAATATCGAACAATTTTATATAATTTACATAATCTCTGTAGAATATTTTTTTACTTTATATAGTATCTTCTATACAGTTCTATAGTCAAAAAAGCATCACACAGCAAATCTGCTAATGAATAAGAAAACAAAAAGGAGCCATATCATCTTATTTGAAGGTTGTTCTTTCCCAAAATAGATCATTATATAATCGCTCTGCATGGTATGAATATGTGGGTTGTTGGTAAGGAAACTGAGGTAGCCTCTTCTCTGGGGAACTTCCAATAAAAGAGTGAATGAGAGAGAGAAAGAGAGAGATATTACAGGATAAGAGATGCCCTCAGGGAGTTTGGCCCACATTAATGCCTGCCTGGCAAGTTCCATGGCTGTGCACTACTACTGACCCACATTGGCTCTGTGTATCTGCAGATATTGCATGCGCACACACACACACACACACACACACACACACACACACACACACACACACACACACACACACACACACACACACACACACACACACACACACACACACACACACACACACACTAACCCTGATCCGATCAAGACCTCAGCTCCATCTTTGCTCTCTATCCCCATCTTCTCCAGTGTATTGTCCTCTCTTGATGGGATGCTCAGATTAACATACTGTTCCCTCTGAGCAAACACAATATCACATAGAGCCTCAAAGCATGGCTTAACTTGGTGCTTTTGACTCGCACTGGCGTTTTCTATATGTAGACTGCATACATCTAGATCACATATTTGTTTCTCATTAACAAAATAATACATTTACAACCTATTAAAAATATAAGCATATAGGTTAAATGATGTTCAGGTATGGGGGAAAGGATTTTATTATAACTCTTGTGTGTGTAGATTTGAAAGATGCAAGTTAGACCAATAGCAAAAATAAGGACCTATGCACTATTTTGAATTCAGCATTTGAAACATGCAATGCGTATATGTATATGTGGCCGCTGTAAAGTCATTTAAAGTATTTAAATATATTCAGTTATATAGTTATACAGTTATATATTCAAGTTATTGCAGAAAAATATGAAGTAGCACACACTAACCTTCCTGCCCGCACTGTTCACCTGACCCTGCAGAGAGGAGAAGAGCGAACAGATGCTGGACTCCAGACACGAGCTGGAGAATATGGAGGCAGAGCTGAAGAGGATCCAGCAGGAGGTTTGAAATCAAAGAAGACAAGGAATAAATTGCAGCTTCTTCTAATAATGACACATAATAAGTAACCTTCTAAACGTAGCGCAGATTATACAGATTAATGCACACCATACTTTGCTGCAGAACAGTGCTTAACCCTCCCGCTGCCTTTGGGTCAATGGAGAAAGGAAG
>JANJYP010191557.1:0-14675 GCA_024605115.1 Rastrelliger brachysoma
TCATGTAGAGCTAATGTTGGTCTGAATATGGTCTATAAGTAAGAAAATAGATTAAGTCATTCGTAATATGTCAAACTACTCTTTTCAGAAGATTTTAAGTCATGTGGTTTCATACACAGTAAAGACAATTTACAGAAAGTTATACCCCCAGTACTATTTGATGGAAACCTTGCACCTTCCACACTGAGGCAGCATGTAGTATGTTTTTAAAAATTGTCCATTGCTAGAGTACCTTATTCTGTTCATTTTACTGACCTAATTCAGAGCTGCACTGTTCACCAGCCCTGTCTAATGAGGACAAATCCTCTCATCCAGGTAAATCACAGATGAGAATGGGAGTCATTATTCTCCATAAGTCAGGTCCAAACTCTCCTGTTAACCAGAGAACTTTATGTCCCTCTTGGCGCCTAGTTTCCGTATAAATAGACACTCTAGATGAGTCAGGATGCACTTGCATTTCAGAGTGAGAGACAGCATGACCCTGGAGGATGGTGAACATCAAAACGTTGGTTGTGATTGTTATGTGCTGGCTTTTCAATAGCTGTGTAGAGCAGCGTGACTGCCTCTCTGCATGTGCTCTTACTGATGGTTTATGTCACTCCATTTTAGAGCCATCGAGTCTGAAATGACATGTTTGATGATGGATGTTTTAATGAAGAGGAGAATAAATAATATTTTCATTTGAAAACATATTTTTAAATCCTTTTCATTGCATAAATCAAATGTAATTATTCATTTGTCCTATTATTTATGCTGCCATTTGTAGTGCCAAAGACTTTCCTCTTAACATGAGTCACGATTTATTCACATAAGAGTGGGAGACTGTGCACCACGGGAGAACTGATGTCTAAATTACACAATTTTATGTGTGTGGCTTCTCAATAAACATGGGCTGATGCAGTGATACTGCTTCTGTGTATGTTATTCCATTACTTTGTGTTTCATCTGCTGTTTGAATGTTTTCTGTATCTGTAAAAGAGAAGTTTTAAAGAGAATAAATTTATTCATATGGATGGATGTGGATGCAAAGTATTCAGTTTCATCCTCTGGAACATTCAGTTTTTTGTACAGAGGGCAAAGAGATTAGTTTTCAGTACTGCTTTTGCTCGACTGTGGATGTACTAATTTGCAGCCATAATTGTGTTGATGTCAGTGGGAAGAAATCACATTTATTGTCAGTCCTACACAGGCTACATGGAGTCGTTCTTTTTTCTGTATAATGCTGAATGTTGTCAGCGAAGGTGATTTGCTTCTGCTGAGATACATGTGTAAATTGATTTGTCCACTAAGGTGCTTTTAATTTAAGCTCCGCAGACGCCACATGATCCTGACATGTGGGTGATGCTCTTTATGATAGATGGAGGAGGACAATAGTGGCCTGAAAATCATGTAGGAGGAATGCTATTCGTGCATTTGAAAGCACAATTGCACTTGTCAATAATACATCTCTCCTTATCTGCAGACAAAAATAAAAAAGGAAGGTTATCTACAGTGCTACATCCTGTGATCTGTGAGGGCGCATAGTGTTCAGGATTCTCTGATGACATTTTAATCACTGCTGGAAGGTATGTTCATCTGATGGCACTGTAAATACAGAACATCTGTACAATCTCCCGCTTGGTGATTGCGATAGATTGCTAAGGTTTTCTAAGATGTTTTACCCCCCATCCCCTTTGGAAATATCCTCATCCTTTTCTCTAGGGGTGGGTGATCTGTTTCTCCTCATCCGTGCCACAAGTTCCATTGAGACTGTGATCGATATAACCCAGTTTAATCTCAGTGCTGGTGTAATAAGCCAGAGCATTACTGTTGGGTGCCTATGAGAAAAAAGCTTCCACTGTCAACTTCACCCAACCCCCCTCCATGATTGAAAACCAGATCCCCGGAAAGAGAGAGAAAGTGCATGAGTGTGCATGTGTGTGGGTTGGAAGGTGTGGATGTACATTTTATCCTGGGATAATGACTTCAACTGTGAGCAAAGACGCTGGAGCTGAAACTTTTGTATGGTACAATAAGTCAGTTGAATCTCGCAGTAGATTAACGTTGTTTGTACAGACAGACTTCCAATTTCAATCCTGAATTCAATTTAACCACCCACCAAATAGCCCATAAGTTAGCTACAGGTCATTTTCCAAGGCTTTTCTCTGAGAGGGGAAACAAAATATTTCTTCTATTGCTGTTTTCTGCTTCTGTTAATCTTCGGTTTACTTCAACAACCACCATCAGACTGCAGCAGCACGTCTGTCCCCAATGTTCCTGTGACTGCTGGCCCTCACAGAATACGTATGTGTGACAAGTCAGTGGGTTCATCTATCAAGTTGGTTTATTTGTGGGGATCATCCATCATGCATGTACCACACGACTTATTGATCCGGTGAGACAACATAGGTCAGGCAGAATACAGCTTGTTTTTCAGGTGATTGGACGCGGTGAGAACCAGTAGCCCAGGAGCAGCACGAAGGCATGGTTGTGTTATTTCTAGGATTCAACAACAGATATTAGGAGGTCAACAGTGGCAGACTGTGCACCTCCTGTTTCTCATTCCAATATTTTTTCCAGGCAACCATGTGCAACATAGGCTGCATTTCTTTCTTTTTTATGAGTAACAATTTATTGGCTGGTTGAGCATTGGCAACAAAGCATATAAATGTTAATCCTGCATTTTATATACACTGTGTAAATATATACCTACATGCTGATACAATAGTAATGGCACACCAGTAGCAACAGGCTATTAATTGTATACATAAATAATGCCCCCACCGCCACCCACCCACTTAAAAAAGACAAAAGCAAAGAAATCTGCAAAGACAAAAAATGTTATATAGTATGAATATAAATTGTGTTTGTTACTGGAAATTATAGTCTGGGTTTTTGCTAAATTTAAGAGCTATTGCTATGATTAAGCAACTCTTCTTTCACATGCACGCACAGCAGGAGGTTGGGGCAGTTTTACATCTGCAAAGTAATAGTAATTGCACACCAGAGGAAAAAAAAGCTATTCATCATTGACATAAATAAAACGAGAAACATAGATTAAAAAAGAAAGTAGAACAACAAACTAATCTGCAAAGACAAAAACAATGATATACTATGAACATCATTTATGTTTGCAAATGGAAATTAAAATATGCGTTTGTCAAATAGCATTGGCATGATATGATATGATATGATATGATATGATATGACATGATACAGTAGGATACAAAACGATATAATATGACATGATATAACTTGTCTTTACATAAGTGTCATCTTTACCTATAAGGTGGTACCATGTACACATAGTAGGAGATTGAAGCAATATCAGATCTGATAATGATGCGCAATGATGATCCAAAATGTGTTTGGCTGCTGGGATGAAAATTCAAACAATGGACTATGCATAGCAAAATGTTTATTTAAACCTGAATTTTCTCCAAGCAATGACATATTATCCCCTTTTAAAGTTGAATGGGTTAGCAAACAGAGCATTATTTCCACATCAAGGAGGAGAGGGTTTCTGGCTACCTGATTAATGTTAAGTCCCCTCTCTTATATTCCCTCTCCTTTTTTCTGTTTTGTCTCCACTAACTCCTGAGGGAAATATCTGATTCCTTTACTTCTCCATCATGTTAGTCACTCATTTGCCTTTCTGCTTTTTACTGCTGGATATGCAACATACCATGAATTTGAATATGCTTTTTCTACTGAAGACAAACACACATGCCACTGATGAAATTTCAAACTGACATTTGTGTGATCAAAACAGACAGGTGTGACTCAGCAAATCAGAGAAATGTAATATCAGAACACAGACAGATCATGTTTGCCACCAGTGCTAAACCAGTTTTACTGTTGCACTACTGCACAGATGAATAAAATACTAATATAAAAACACAGATTCAGCTTATGCTTCATCTACATTTGTGTTCCTCTCGATCATTCATTCATGGTTGAGATGGAACAGCAGAGCAGCCTGTGTGTATTTGCCTCATATCTTTGCATGGCTGCCCTCTAATTTCCTGCCACAACCCAGAAAAGCTCTGTCAATGGACTTTTCTCTGCTTTTCACCCAAAGCATGCTGGGATAGCCTCCAGCCCTACATGTGACAGTGAGTAAGAAGAAGTGGCTATATGAAAAATATAAATGTATTGTTATTGTATTTTTGACTCCATCTAATGAACATTGCTGAAAAGGGGTATACAGTATAATTACAGACCATATACTGTCCCAAAGGAGCCGTACTGAAATACTGAAGATGACTCACTCGCTGTTTAACTGTAACAGTATTTAAGCCTGTCTCCTTATCCTCCCTCCAACTCACTTATATATGCAGACAGCATGTGCTCGAGTGTGTGTATGTGTGTGTGTGTGTGTGTGTGTGTGTGCGCGAGCGAGTGTGTGCGTGAGTGTGTGCGCGTGTGTGTGTGTGTGTGCGCGTGCGTGTGTGTGCGTGTGTGTGTGTGTGTGAGAGAGAGAGAGAGAGAGAGAGAGAGTGAGTGAGTGAGACACTTTCCACATAACTATTTACTGTAAAATGGAAGGGATTGTGCTTTGCAGTACGGCTGATTTAGTGGATATTGGTAATTGCTTTGCATAGAGACCTTGTTTAATTACAGGTTTCTTTTTTAGCTTCTGTTATTTTTGTGTGTGTGTGTGTGTGTGTGTGTGTGTGNCGTGTGTGTGTGTGTGTGTCTGTGATTTGTGTGCTTATTAAGTAGTCACTTCAGTGTGTGTAGCACCACACCATCACATCCAACACAAGCTTATTCTGTGCACTTGAAATCTCAAACGCCCAAGATATGAGACGAAGGCAAAGGTTTGTAATAATTTTGTGTCTCATTTGTATTCATAGAGTCAAATTATTGATGATATCTATCTATCTTCCTGTTGCAAGTACTTGAAATCTTACAGAACAGCTTTTGAGTTTTGGTTAAGTTAGCTTGGGTCGTATTTCATTTTGCATCTTATTTGCATTTTGATGTTCTTGTCCAAAGCAGCTTACAGTGAAGGAACCAACTGAATAAATTTCCTTAACTTCCTTGTGTGCCAACCCCTACTCTGTCCATTAGCGTAGTACATGTTAATTATACAGTACACAAGTTCAAGGGTTGAACTTGGGCGTGGGAGGCTTCACCAAGTTTATCCTGATGACTGTAAAGAGCGTCTCCTACTTTATTATTCTCATTTCTTGAATTGAGGTGGTAACATTAACCTCTGGATCTAAAGGTCCAGTTCTGTGGAGTTCTGCACAACTGTATATGCACAGCTGGCTCAGCTGTACTACAAACCCACTGTGGTTCCTCTGGGATCATGGCTGGTGGGGTGGAGGATGGGAAGCCGGGGCTCACTGTGGCGGAGCTGCTGAATTATTCATGTCCCCCCACCCTGCCTGCCTCCTTTCCTCTCTGCAGTGCATCGACTGAGACCTCCATAACAGCGTGAATGAATGATCTATCTTTCCCCTTCACTAAATCTTAAATGGGGTGTTGTTTGTTGGTTTTTGTACCAATGTGTGTGTATGACTGGAAGATATAGTTGTCATGATATCACAGAATATTACAGCTGCCAAAAATGGATTGAATTCCTACCAAAACTTTGGCAACACCCAGAGGTTATCTTACCACTCTTATCTCATGAGTGTGTAAATCTGTGTTCCTTTTAAACTTTCAGAGGAAAGATAAAAACAACACAACTGAAATCAATATTTCTTCTACTGCAACAACATACAAACCACAAGCAAGCTCAACCAAACACATAGTGCACATATCTGTCACTTAGACTTACACAAGTTTACATGCTGACAAAAATCACACGCGCACACACACATATTCACAGTCCATGCAACTGTGGTGTTAAACAGTGGCCTTTGTATAAATAGGAGGCTCTAAATTTGTCTGACCTTAGATACTGTGGAGAAAATGGATGTGCTTGAGGGAACACTTGTACTTGTTCCTTCCCATCAGCCTCCTACAAAATGCCAAATTTGCTTTTCACCTCGCAGACAGAAAGCATCAAGCGTACATTTCCACCAGCTCTAGTATTAGGCAGGCTAATGAGAATTAGTTCTGCTCTTCATTAGCATTCAGCAGAGTCCCAAGAAAGAAAGCTTACATGGTAAAACGCACCACAGGCTACAATTCTTCATACTGGGTTTTCCATGATAGATAGATAGATAGATAGATAGATAGATAGATAGATAGATAGATAGATAGATAGATAGATAGATAGACAGCACAGGTTTTCCTCAGTCTCTTTAAAACATGACTTGAAATGAAACAGCAAAGCAAAGAGGGTGAGATGTGCCTCCTGTTGTGTTTTCACTGCATCATAATTTCCTCCTCATAGCCTTTGCTAAATCACATAGTATCCACACTACAGTTGCTTCCTCTCCCAACAGCGTCCCCCCCACGCCTCAGCCTTTTATGTCCACTTCACCTCCTTGTTGTTCACCCACTAATGCCCCAGCTACTGTTTCTATGTTTGATCCTGACACTTTTTGCCTTCTTACGTTGCCTGTCGCTTCCTTCCCTCTTTATCTCAAGGTTCATTTCATTGTCATGTTGCTCACATTGCGTCAGTCCTGAATGTCTCAAGCTGTCACAGTTTGTCACAGTTGATGCACGATGTCAGAAATAATTGCTCAAGATAGAAAATGAATAGCAGCATGTTCTCGGGCATCTCTCTCTCTCTCTGTCTCTCCCTGTCTGGGGTCAATAAGGTACAGATTGAGATGAGAAATATGAAAAAGAAAGTTAAATATATATATATGTAATTATGAGAGATAAAACATCCTATCTTAGTCACGTCTCTCCTCGATCTATATATAATTGTGATTAGTGGATTTGTACTTTCTTTGCTTGTGTTAAAGCTTCACAGTTGCTGAAATGAAGAATATTCAATCTGTTGTCCATGTCTTTCATACAGTAAAACATGTCTTTTTTCTTACTCGTCAGACAACATCACTCTTTTTTTATGTTTTAAATATTGCTGTTTGATTCATTTATCCCCTATCTCTGGGGGGATTTCACATACAAGCCCAGTGTGATGTCTTTTTCATGCCAGTATTTTTCATCTTGTGCTGTTTTTGTTTGCTGCCCTGTAATAACAATAGTCTGGTAGCTGTATATTCTTGTAAAGAGAGAAAGGATGAAATCCAAAGAGAAACTGTATCCTGAATGAAACCACTGTAGCATGGCTATACAACCCCGAGGGATCAAGGATCTCTACCTGATTTGCATAACAAAGTCTTGATTACACACAGTGATTGCAATTACTATCAAGAGGGGATTTTGGAGTTGATAAATGCACACTCCTCAGGAAGAAACAAAGGCAGCTGAAGGCCTACAGTGCCCTCTGCCCTGCCCTCCAACCTTCCTTAACTTGCTGCTGAAAAAAGGAGACATTGCATCATGTGCATGCTGTTATCAAGGCTGACAAAGTTCAACAGTGTGTGTGGAGTGACTGTGCACAGCTTGCTAGAAATGATGACTCAAAAATGAACTTGCAGATTTTTCAATTATAAAACTGCGGGACATTAAACACAGCTGACATATATTCACCCCAAGCTGTTTGTTTGACGTGAACTCATGCTTCTTTTTTTCTTATTTGGGGATTTTGTGTCAAAGATTTAGTCATCTTTTCGACTTTAATAATGACATCATACACCATAACGAACTCTGACTCACTACAATTTTGTGCATATAAAAAAATTTATAAAATCATCAAAATTCATTTTAGTGATGTTTCCAGATTTCAGCAATTACTTAGGTAAATATACACAATGTAGCATACAGAAAGAAACAAAATACCACAGTAAGCCAAGTTGTAATAAAATATAATTCTTTTGACAAGTGTTTGTATTTTTTACATGCCCGGAGGAATTTCCAGAAAGAAATAATTTCTGCCTTTTACTTATGTGTTTCTGTTTTATACTCAACAAGGCTGCACATGTACAGTATAAACAGCATGTGTTTGTTCTGTGTTTCGTATGTTATGTGTGTAAACTTAATTTGTATCTTTATAGTATCTGGGTGGCCCCATGGCTCAGTGGTTAGCACTGGCACATCACAGCAGGGATGTCCTGAAACTGTTTATTCTTGCTGTGAGGCAATGTATGTCAGCTTAATACACCTGTCAGAGCTGCTGACCACTGGCACCAGAAAGAAAAAAGTGGTGTTGGCCCCCACTGTGGCTGCCTATTGCTTATAGTGTCGGAAAGGATTAATCAAATGTCTATTTTAATGTGTGTGAAACAATAAAGAAAATAAATCAATCTTAAGGTTATCACACTGTTTGAAATAAATCATAGTGATAAATCAAATGAAATATTCTTTATAAATAATTTCCACACTAATAAATATTTATTCACAAAACGTTACTCACTGCGCTTCTTATGCAGATACCAGTCTTCATCATTATAATCTAGTTTCTCTTGTGTTCCTCATGAGGGTGGAAAGTGCTGACTTCAGCAAAGATATGCTGAAGATTAAAAAAAAGAGAAAAAAAATCAAAGGCATACACTTATGTGCTTGTGCATAATAAATCGTGTTTTGACTTACAATGACATTCAGGGGGGGAAAAAAGGCATGAGCTGAATCAGTGGTGTTTGATAATGTAAGATCTTGCACTGTAGTAAGAATGCACAGCTTTAATTTTCCAATCTTGAAAACATGTGAACCTGTTATTACTTCAATCTTGCAGGGCTGAATATAAATTGCTGTCAGAGACTTAATAAAACTTTTTTTTTTTGTAATTCTCCACCAGAGACATACTACTTGTTTTTACTTAACCTGCTATCACCTCTATTATCTGCAGTGCCCGAGCGTTTTCTACAAATGTTCGTCAATTTCCCCCCCATTCACCATCCATCCAGACTCTTTACAGGACTATCTCAAATCATCCTGGAGTCATAGAGTGCATCAGTTTGAAAATCCCTCAGGTCATATGTTGCCGGTCACAACGTCTGTAGTGGTGGAGAGCATAGAGGTAGGCAGGGAGAGTCAGTGATGGCATAACCACCAGGGGCACCAGGTTAATGAACACACCACAGGCACAGCAATAACTGTAACAACAGGATGTCTCCGCTCCACGACTCCTAGCAGGAGGGAAGAAGATATCTACTGTACACCTGTCATTTTGTCCTTGATTTAGCATTATAAGTTTCCATGCAGTAAATATATAAGTTTGTGCTCACATTTCTAATATCCTCAACTTTAGTTTAGTTTGCTAGTTTTGCTTTGCTTTTACATTTTTGGTCAGTCAAAAATATTTAGATGTTCTCTTTCCTTTCTACAGTATGAACAAAACTTTCTGCTTTAATCCTCTGCTGTAACTTTTCCAGACAGTCAAGGATCCCATCAGAGTAAGATGAGACACATTGACATTGCAGGACCGCCCTCCGTCCTCTCATGTCCTCCATTTATTTTGTCAGCGGAGCCACTCGCTCAGCCAATTAGATTATCCACCAATCACATTAATTATGACATACTGTCTGGTTGGAAATGTTGTATATTCTCAGGAATCAATACCACTAGTATTAATGAATAAATTAGCCAAATGTATGCTGAGGTCAAGATTTTTGAGAACAACACATCTTTTATACAGCTATCCTCTGACAGATCAGACAAAGTCACCTCCTGGCACTTGCATCCCACTCTGTTTTGCTTCATAAAACACAAAACTGTTTCCAGGGCTATTATCTGCTTTATAATAAAACACATCATTAAGTCTGTGGTACAGCTCCGTGAGGCTGCACTTTGCCACAGTGGTGCTTTGAGCTAAATGCTAACATCAGTATACCCACATTAGTTCCCCATCTTAATTTAGCTTATTAGCATTCTCACATGTGACTAATTAGCGTTAAACACAAAGAAGCTGAAGCTAATGGGAATGACATGTGTTTTAAAGGTATTTGGTTCTAAAACAAAGAATTAAAGTAATTCAATTTAACTTCATGATGGTGCTAGATGAAAAAAACATAAACCTTATTACAAATCATGCTAGGTCATGTTGTCTCTCCATCTAAAGATATTTCACTTAAAAAAGGAAAAACATCAACCTCGCTGGGGCTAAAACTGTTACAACACCATCAGCATGAAGGATTGAGTTTACTGGAAGATGTTCAAAATAATATTTGTCTTCACAGTAACAACATTCAACAAGTTATCCATTTAAAATGTTACTTTTTTGAATGGGGTAAAGTCTGAAAGCACACACTAGATCTGTCATATAACACTGCCATTACATATGATGTAGGAATGCTGTATTGTAATTAATTTATATTATGTAAATTATGAATTTAAATCAGAATAACTAATAACTTTTGGTGATGTTCTTGCACTGTGTTATCTTTCCAATAGATGGCGGCAAACCATCACTTCTTATTATAGTTACTTACTCTGTGCACCCTAACCCTAACCCTGTAATCATTATCCTCTGCGAAATTTCTGGCGCCAGAATCAGTACAATATAAAAGCTTTTCATTATTTATAAGGTTCATTATTTCACACATTTTCTATATCAGGAATCCAGTAGTGCCTGTATATTCCAGTATATATAGTGTATAAATGTACAAACTCTATTAATTGTTAAAGAATTGCTATCCACATTCTTCGTAAATTGTTTCTTGGACCTTGTATCTTATTACCATATAAAGAAATAGGGGGCTTATATCAATAATGCATGATTTATTAAATTATTTTTTCGAATTATGGTTTTTGTAGGCCAGTATTTTATAAAAAGATTTTCATTGACTATGGCTCGTTAAAGAGATTTCTATGCATATGTAATGGTCTGTTTGTTCTCACCAAAGCATTAATTTTGATGTTCTGGTTATTGTTTTATTTCTGAGTTGTCCTAAGCCAAGTACTCTCACATATCAGGACAGTTGAACCACTTCAAATTGATGTTTGTCTTTACTGTGAAATTAAAAGCTATCGTTGTTGTGTTAATTAATCATATAAGAGTTTACAGTATTTTACCACTGGGTGAATTTTACAGGTCAAGATCCAAACTGAAAGAATCTGGTGACAGAACGCAGTGACTTTTTAAAGGGGGTCAAGAAAAGGTCACTGATGAGGCAAAAATGAGAAGTCAGCGAGCATCACAGCTTGGAAATGCGTCATAAAAACAATGTGTAAATCCTCTTTATAATGGTATGGATTAAGACTTCCATATACAGAAGCAAAGTTAATTCTTATTATTGTTGTTGTTCCTCAAATGTTCGTGTTCACAAAGTAGAGACATTCAACAGCACTCATTTATTTTATAAAGTTTGAGTTCAAAAAGAGGAAGCCAGTGATAAAGCAGGAACTGCCTTATGCAAACTGTTTCTTTTTTTCAGTTCTGTTTATCATTTCTTAATACAGTTAATACCATTAAAGATGAAAAGGGCAAAAGGATGCCTTATCAATGTTCAAAGGCAGCTCTATTGTCATTTAACAGCACAGGATTGCACAATGAAAAGCAACTGTTGCGATGCAGTTTTCTAAGCTGCGCACACAGAAAAATAAAGTTAATTAAAAATGAAATAGTCATTGAAGTAAAACAAGGTAGGATTAAAAATGAAAAGTAGTGAAGAAACAACGATGCTCACAAGGAAAATATATTCAGAGCCTCTCAAATTGTCCCATCTGATGGCTAAAATCTGACTCCTGAAATGGTCATAACCGTCTTATAGCAGCTAGATGACTCATTTTTATCTGGAGTTAGAGAGATAAAGCATGTTATAGTAAGCATTTTCACACTGCATGAAACCCTGGAAAAAAAAATAAGAATGACCTCATTTTTGCGATGAGTTGTCTGAAAGTGGGAAAATTAGAGAGAATTGTAGAGCATGTTTTAGAGAGTTGTGGCGTTAGTGAACGAAAAATGCTCAAAATTATTCATTGAATTTTGAAAGATATACACCTCATTGTCTGAGTTGTGCATGTGTCAAAGGATGAAGCTCTGTCCTTGACCAAAGAGGTTTAGTGCAGGACTCTTTAATTCTCATTTAATTAGATCTTGTTTAATTCTTGTCTTGGAAATGACCCATAAGCTATACACTGCCCCATAAATTGACCCATTTTGATGCATGAATATCACATTAAAGTATCCAGATAATTAGTCATACTGCTGTTACTGATGGATTTGTTTGTAATCAGCACTTTGTCTCCCTTCTTACATCTCTCTCCTTTGCCGCTCTTTGACCATCCTTGTCTCTCTTTCTCACACTGACATTTATATCTCTGTAGAAGGTTATCTGGACACACATTCACTTGTCAGAATCCACCTGTTTGATGTTCACTCTCCTGTGAAACCATGCTCTATTAGTATTGGATCATGAGCAGTTTCCCTGGAGCAAATTGGGGTCAAGCGTCTCGCCCAAAGGCAAATCGACAGAAAGTGCTTCTTATTCACTTTCTAGGTCTGCCAACGATCCTCTTCTGGTCACAGCCGAGTTTCTGTGCACTTTAGAACGACTCCACCCACCCATAGTAGCTAATATCTGCTCTCATATGCAGTGGGATCACAGAGAGGTTATAGTTGCTGCTCAAGAGAGACATCACCCACACTCTTTGAGTGTTTGCTGCGTTTTTATTTGTTCATTCAATCTAACCACCCTTTAATTCTCTGTTGCTGCTGCATCGACTTTAAGTCAACTCTAATATTTCCTCGCATACATCTCACTGCATCAGTATTCATGGATCGATTTCATCTATGTCTCATTTACATCATCAGCTAAATCTTTCCCTTCATCAACAATTTGTTTGTGACTTGTTGATTTGTGGGTTTGCAGACAACAACACAAGCTGAATGTATAAAATATTATGCACAGCTGCTACATATTGATTTGTAGCATAGTTAGCATAATTCACATTTCAGCTCAGCTGTTTCAAAGTTTAAATATTCATTTCAAACTTTTGTAATAATTTATGCCTGGATTTACATGGTCAGTGATGTTGGGATCCAGGACGTCAGTTTCTATCAAAAAGCTTACAGTGAGGAAATGTTTTATATCACATAAGCATAGGATTAGGGTCAATCAAACACAGAGTCTCCGATGTTCACAACAATTACACATGCATGAATCCGAGGTAATCCATGGAAATTGTATGAATTTGCTTTTTAATAGGGGTCGGGTAACCTTGTGTATATCTCCTCCCCTCTGAGGATTTCCAGTCTTTCCCCTCTCCTCCCTTTGCTGAAATCAATAATGACAGTACATGGAGTAACGTCACAATTATATTTAACAGCAAATGTACCTTTGAACTGATTGATCCTATCAATCAAGGAGGGGGCAGGGATTCATACGTATGATAACAAGGGAGTGAGAAATCCCCAGGGTCCTGCCGCTGAGGGAGTCTCTGCTTTGTTCCACCCCGGAGGTTCTGGCTGTCTCACTATCTGCCGAGGCTACAAATGCACATGTGCCATGGTATGATCAAACATATTCAAATGCTTGTCTTCGCCTGGGCATCTCCTGTATCTCATTAGTCGGTGTATTGCTCTTGGCGACCTTGGGAATTGTTTAAAATTCACAGGAACAGACCAGGACTTCAGAATGTGTTTTGGTTGTTTGCTCTGTGCTGCCAAAGCGGTTTTGTGCAAACAGTTTAATCCTTAAAGGTCACAAATGATGGACAACTATTACACTTTTATGTTTGCAGGTGTGTGGCTGCTGTTTTGTGGCTTCTGCTCCGAAGGGCGCATCAGTTCAATGTGTGAGATTCTGCCTCTGAGATTCAACACAAGTCTATGAAAAGACACACAAGCAAGAGGTGAGACTCTTGCCCTTTAAAGACAGCTGGAGGATATGGGTGAAGTGAAGCATGTCTCCAATGTGGTAACCATAATCTCATTCATCTTGAGGTCATACATAGAGGTTAACGTGAACTCATTTTCTCAGAAGGTCTATGCACCTACACTCTGGTTGTAGTTAAAAAGAAATCTTATGCCTTTCAAAGGACTCGCTGCATTAAACCACTCATCCAGTGTTGTAGCTGTTGTGTAATAGGTTAAAGGAAAATGTGAGGTCTTATATTTTGTAACAGATAAAATATCTAGACAGGGTTTAGGTGAGTACTGTTTGGAAGAGAGAAATAGTGAATTAATCTCTGAGGGTTAATCTTATATTTCATGTACTGCCACCTTCAAAGACTTCTTTGAAGCCACATCTGGTCACTCAGATAGAGGGAGAAAAATCACACAGGTTTATTTATTTATTTCTCTCAGTGGTAAATGTTTGTCGGCCTCGAAAAACCTATAAATAATACAATAATACACTTCTTTATGGTAACCTGTCACATATTGCTATGACAATATAATCTGAACTCACAGGCTTTTTGGATTTTGGAACGGTATCTCACAGTCTTGTCAAGTTTTGTCACTTTTATTTATACACTGTAGTCCAAAATAACTAATCACACAAATCCCTCTTACAGCTTTATCATCTGTACAACACACTTTATAACACTCTTTATCCTTAGAACTGCAACATATAGATCAGTAACAACCACTAAAAAAACACCTTCAAGGAGAAAAAAGGGAGAAGCCTCCACAAAAGCAATAGAGGACAAATAAATGTGCAACAGAGAGGTTTTTTTAATTAGTTCTCATTTTCTCTGAGATCAATGCTCTCTCTTTCAAGAACTCCCTGATCACATTTACACATTCATACCTGGAAGCTTCCCAGTAAAACCACAGTCTT
>JANJYP010191793.1:0-11868 GCA_024605115.1 Rastrelliger brachysoma
TTGTTGGACTTTCCTTCAGTTGAATGTTTTGATATGAGCAGCCACTCAGTGCAGTATCTTAGTGGAAGTGACACGGAGCGCACACACCAAAAGAAAAAAAAAAAAGATTGGGTTTCTAATTGTGTGTCCTTTTATAACATCACTGTCACAATTTTGGATCCAGTAGCAGCAGGCTACCAGTTGATGATCACTGGCCTATGACAACTCACCTAAGCCTACACATCTGTATAGTGATTTTTGGCTGCAGATGTGATTGAAATTCTGGAGGACTAATTAAAATGACCAAAAAATCAGAATGTCCCGCCCAGTTCGAGACAGTTGGCAACCCTACTCATACTAGCTTTAAATATTAGCAATTTAAAAAAATAGCATTTCTTGGGTGTTTTTCAAATTTTATTAGATAGCATACAGACAAGTGCTGACATGAATTGAGGGAATTGGATGTGCTCTTGGCTAGGAGCCATTTAATGACATGGTCTATGTATCAAAGCTCTATAGGTCACCAAGACAACCCAGGAGTGATTTTTGCACTGAATAACAGCTGTGAATTTTTGTCCTCAATCTTGTACACTGTAGTTAATTTAGGAAAGGTTTTCCTTATGGCCGTTACAGACTGGAAGAATGATTACAGTGTCAGTAATTCTCTCAACATACATATTGGCACATAGTATTTGCATTAAGACTTGAAAAAAAATACAAACCTACCCTTTAAATGAGACTTTTTTTTTTTTTTAAATAATGGCTTTTAAGTATACATGTATAATAGAGCTTTTTTTCTGTCTCTCTCTTTCTATCTATCTATCTCTGTCTCTCTCCCACCATCTTTCCCTCNAAGGCTTTTTTTTTAAGTAATGGCTTTTAAGTATACATGTATAATAGAGCTTTTTTTTCTGTCTCTCTCTATCTATCTATCTCTGTCTCTCTCCCACCATCTTTCCCTCTTTTTCCTCTCTTTCGCTTTCCTTTTTTACACCAGTAGCACCTGGACCTGCACTATTCATCATGCGGATGACTCGGAACATGAATTAGTTTTCTTTTTTTTATGGTGGAAGATGAGAGGGCCAGATGGCATAAAATTAAAAAAGAAGGCTCCGGAAATAAATAATTTAAAAAAAAAAAGGAGGAAAGCATGGATGGAGGGAGGAAAGGAATTAAGGAAAAAGGGAGGAAATATTTTAGTCTTTTTTTTTCTTTACACTATATCGTCTTCTGTTCTTTACTCTGTCTTCTATGTTATCGTAGAGGGCACATGGTAGTGTTGGATTAAGGCCTTGGATTTTTTACGCCATTACACTCTGCATTAGAGCTTTTCACATGGCCTCCATTGTCGTTTCTTTATACTTCAAACAAGAAAATTGTGAAACTCTAATTAGTCCGTATAATTGCGGCCGGATCAAGCGCTGCCAATCGGAGCTCGTCTCATGCAAGGTGGAGTGGTTTTTTTCACTGTCTTCTTTTCATGGTGGCCTGGCCCCTCTTTATTTCTCTTTTTCTTTCACTCTATCTCTGTCTGTCTCTTTCCCTTCTCTCTTTTAGCTTTGTGCTCGTCCTCCATGCTTTCTTTTTTTTTTAATGAAAAGCAAAGAAAAAGGCCCTACTTGAGAAGGCCGGGAGGTGAGGGTTGCGTTATTAGAGCATCAATTGGGGCCAATTACAGATGTGTCAATGCACGCTCGGTACCTGCTGCATGCGGTTCGACTGTGGGAGACAAGCGGCGGGCTTCAACCGTCGACGTGTCTCATCACTTCAGCAACTGCTTGTTTTCACCACAGACTAACAATACTCCCTGCATCTGCTGTTTGTTTGCTTAGCTACTGTATTTGTCCTTATCTGTATTCAGCTGGATGAAAAACAGGTTCTTTCTTCTTTATCCCGTTGTATCAAGCCGAGCACAAACAGCAGCGCCTGTTCCATGATAACGCTGCTGCCTTTGTGGAGTAATGGAGACACGCTCAGAGGATTGTTGAGGATGCATAGATATGGTGGTAAATATGACAAATAGAAGGAACTGTAACTTCCAGTTGGTGGTTATCAGTTTACACAAAAGTAGTGCCTTTAAAAAAGCATACTCAAGGTGAGCTCCTTCCTGACACTAACAGTGAGTTTTGTCATATAGTCTCATCCAAAATCAGCACTTTTGTGGTATAAAAAAAAAAAAAACTTCATGTCTCGACTAATGTGCAGTTATTTTAGAAAATGTGAAAATGTGTTTTGATGTGAGGATGGTCTTCCTCAGTAGATGTTTCAGCAAACTCAACAAGAAAACCTAAGATATTAAAGTTTTTTTTGTAGTTTAAGATGTGGGCTAAAACTCTGGAAAAGTGTCGTTAAGTTGTCCTTGAATTAAAGGGCCCCTCCACCAATTTATTTTTGTGGTTCTGATATGAGTTTTCTAACCCCTCGTAAAGTCACCCATATGATGTCACTGTGGTTGCCTCGACCTGGTCAGCGTTACTAATGGAATTTGTGAATTTTCTAAGAAGTAGGCATTCAGGAGGTAAAGAGAGGGTCTAGTAAAAGACACCATTATGTTCATTCATGTTGAGAATTGTATAGCCTTCAGCATTTTTGGTGCATGACCCATACAGGGGGCTAGAGGTCAGGATGTCTTGGTCTCTGCTGCTTTGATTTTGACCATTCTTCTTTAAGTCAGTCTCTTATGAATCTAGAGTATAAAAAGGCAGTCTCACTCCAAATTATTCAGGCAGTTTAGTCTTTGTTATGGTAGGAGTAATTTCATATGTCAAAAATAACACAGAAAGCTCAGAGTGGTTAATTTTCAGTAACTCACATCAATCAGTTACTCCTATCAGTTTTATTATCGTGTCTTGTGTAATGTAACAAACAAAACAAACATGAAAATGACACTAATAGGTTGTTAATAGGACTAATAGGACTCCTTCTTCGGATAGAACTGCAACATTTTAATGGAAAGGTGCCATTTGTGAATAAAAGCATACCATTCCCATTCACATCAACTGTTATGTTTGACAGTACTCTCCACCTGAAGATGCTGTCAGATGAGCGGAGGTGTGAAGGTAGATGGACGGATTGACCAGTAAATACAACTGTCAACTACAGTCGCTGTCGAAATCATCTCCCTTACACTACATGACACTTCATCCACCCGCACACACGCTCAAAAGACAACGCGCACGTGTCAAAGTGCCGGTGCGGTGTCGAGCGGCTACTGTCATGCTATCAATCATGGTTACGAGGCCGCCGCTTCCCCGCTACGTTAACTTCATGACCTCTGGACCCAATCTCAATTAAATTTCTGATGAGTCTATGATTCATATACAGTCTCCTGTCACTGGCCTGTCATTCAACACATCCTGACGAGAAACGGAGCCTCTTTATTTTTATTTTTGGACCAGATGCAAATAAAGCAATGGCTGAGGGATTCAAGAGAAGAGAGGAGAGGGAGAAGAAAGACGAGAGAAGAGAGAGGATGAAAACATCAAGGAAATGATTGTGGGGAGGTTGAGTCTGTTCGCTGCACACCAAAGGGGGTTAAGACAGGGTTTGGCTGGCGAAGACAAGCCAACAGAGACACAAAGCGCTAAATCTAAAAAGTTTCTCAGGCATTGTTTAGAATCCCTAACAAGGGGGACTGTGAACAACAAGGAACATAATTTGGATTTTTCCCCCCTCCTCTGTTTTCCTTTTCCATGTACCCAAGCACATAAATAGCTATCTTAACAACTTGATGCTATTTTGAATAGGGGCTGCATCTCCCTGTGGATTTCCATGAGTGAGGCAATTTGCCGGCGAACAGGTGCATTTTTAATGCTTTCATACAATTAAAACAGAATCTACCTTCCTTCTCCCTTCCCTGTTTTCAGAGGCGCCCTCCTTTCATACTTAGGTTGAATTGATTTAGTTTGTCTAATTAAACTCAGAATAAGATGTTAATTACCTAACAAGGTCACCTCTCTCTACCACCAAATTTACCGTTGGTATCCTTTCTTCAACAGTATTTTCTTCAAGGATTCAAAGAGAAAATGGAAGAATGGTGTTAATTGCCTATATGCAGTGTCCCATTTTTAAATTTGAACGTCTTACCCCCCCCCAGAACTTTCCTTTTCCTGGGTCTTTTTAAGCTTTTAGAAAATGGGGATTCATTGTGCCATTGTTCCTCACTCTCTTGTCCTCCACTCAGAAATGATGCGTCAACTCATCACAATATGGCCTTTGTCTACATTTACCAAGTTTCCCATACTCAGTGTGGAGGAAGAGAGGAGGACAATGGTTTGCGTTAAGAGGGAGCATGGATCAGAGATGGGCTGCACAGTGATTTTTTTTTCCCTCACTGCTGAGCTATATAACACTTTGACTGTTTAAGTTGATTTTCAATACTGACATAAGACTGTTTTATAGGCCACACTAAGTGAAGTCATTTGAACAAACAACTTATTTAACAAGGCATTACTTATCATTAAAGAGGTCTCAGCTTATGAGTAAAGGACAAGTATTAAAAGTCACACTCGGAAAACAAACATAGAATTTGGTTTAACGTCAAATGAAATCTCTTCTGAAGTGACTGCAATAGCATCACAGAGATTACAAAACATATCATATAAACTTATTTCCAGAGCCTATATAATATCACAAAATATATAGGTATCTTTATTGATCCCCCTAGGGAAAAATTCAAATTGACACAACAGTAGCTGTGCGAGGGTGAAAGTGATAAAAAAAGAAGAAGAATGAAATATACAATAAACAAGCTCTGTGTAAGTAATCTGCAATTATTTAAATGTGCAATATACATAAATTCCTGATATTATATACATGTGTGCAATGTTCCTGGGATTTACAAAGTAAGGATAGCATCAGTCTTTTTTTAGTGGGAGTGGGAGGTACGGAGATGTGCTGTTGCTGATACAATAACAGTAATAAATATAAGTAATAGATATAAGAAATAAAGTGGATGAAAAATATATGCTGCTGTTTTGTTCTGTCAGTTGGATGTCTGAGCTTCACCATGCAAAATGATGCATGTAAAAATATGTTGTTTTTTTTTTAAACATTTGTATGCTAAAAGTTATTCTGAGCTCACTTTAAATATAAATTTACAGTGTTACCTATGAAGATTCATGACATCACAAACCACGACAAGAATCCTGGTTTAATATGCAGATTAAACAAGTGTAGCCACACACACTGAGAAAGGACTTTACAGTGTGGAAAAATATTTTAAGTTCAAGTTTCAAGTTCAAGTTTATTTATTTGCCATTCCAAGCATATCTGTTAAATATATACAGTGGAAGAAAATTGCATTTCTCAGGACCAGAGAGCAAAATAAATAGAATATATAACTAAACATAGTTACGGAAAATATAAGAACAATTAAAAAGACAATAAGGCAGCTGCAGTTAAAAAAAACAGTGCTTTATTAAAATAAAGTCTCTTTTGGGAAGATTCTGGATTTTTTAATGAGGTAGAATGAGATAATTTTAAGAGTTTTTTTAAACCAGTTAATTCATCTTTTGTGTGGAAATCCCACATCAGACATACATTATTTTAATCACAGCATTTTTACATCTTCAAATATGTCTGGAGGGGATCGACAAAACACAAATACATAAAATGGAAAAAATAAAATCCTAAAGTGCACTGACTGGAGCATACATGATGTTTTTTTTTCCCTTGCTCAGTACTAGAGGTCTTCACAAATCCTAATCCAGAGCATATCCAGGGAAAATCAACATAATCTCAGTGTGTCACAACTTGACTGATGTTTCTTTAACTTTCAGTGTATTGTTTTCAGTTGAACTCACACAGGAGTTTCATTACAGTGGCCACATGTCGTTGGCAGTTTAACATTCTTTGTGATACACACAGAAGTCACTATCATATATCATGCCTCAGATTGCAATGAAGAATGCTGTCTAACATTGTGTTGAGTAGATTTGAGATCTTAAGACTCTGACTATTTCCCATAATTTTCATCCTCATCATCAAACCATTCAGGGAGCATTTTTATTCCATTTGGAAGCGCTTACATTTGCTATATTTCCTCACACATTTATTCATGTTCTTCTTTCCTTTGTTACCCGACACAGTATGGATGCCTGTCTACATTCTGGCCACTTCAGCCTGCTTCAGTCTATTATTCAAAACACCAAGTGGTCAGTCAGCTGTGCATTAGCTCAGTAATTAACAGGGCTGCCCCTCTGCCACTGTACTAAATTTGCAAAAATGTGGCATGGTGGCAATTGGTAAATATTGTTGTAGCAGTGGTAGTGATAAATTATTGTTTTTATGAAGAGTAATCAGGGTGTCCCTCCCTGTTCAAATGTTTTCTTTGCTCGCTGTCAAGCTTCTCTTTAAAATAACTTTTATGATAAATATAATAGATTTATAACTGGCACTTTGGCACAAACAGATAGGGAGTGAAACATAAATACCTTCCAAATCTGCTGACTCAAAGGACTATATTAAAATAATCAATAACAAACAAAATTAAGTAACATATTAAGAATTAATATAGCGTAAAGTATAACACTGGGGGAACCAAGTAACCTAACTTAAAACATGCTACTGTGTGGAGAAGTTGTGCATGATGACAGGAAATCAGATATAAAATCTGATTATAGATTAGAAAACAGTTTTTCATGTGCTGGAAAGTTTTATTTGAAAGTGCAGCAGAATTTTAAAGGTGCAGCATGTAGAATTTTAAAGGTGCAGTGTGTAGAACATGGCAGCATCTCGTAATATGAACTCAGCAGAAATGGAATATAATTAGTTTTAATTAATTGTGTACATGTTTCTACAGTAGCCCACAATGGACAAACTCAAAAATGGCCTTTCTCAGGTTATGTAGTGACCATACATTCTCCTGCATTAATGGAGGAGGGGTATTTAGGTGCCAGTAAATCCAATACATACATATACACACATACCACACACACACACACACACACACACACACACACACACACACACACACACACACACACACACAAGCACCTTTTAACTGGGTGGTCTTAAAAATCACCAAATGTAAGGAGAAAATTGGCATCAGTGTTGACGAGCCTGCTGTACATAATAATGATTACTAAAGTGTGATAGGACTACCAGTGTTTGGGTGAGGGGTTCATTTAACAGTCAATTAGACTACTGCAATAAACAAACACTGTCTCAAATATATAACATGTGAAATACGTAGCTAAGTGTTTTAATATAGACTCCTAAAACAACCATTTCTGCTGTAGCAAAAATACAACGCTCTTTGAATGCAGCATGAACTTTCCAGTGAGGAAAGGAAGAACAGCCTGAAGGTCAAAGGTGAAGGAGGTGAAGAGAGAAGTGAAGAGAATACAGTAGAGAAAAGAGAAGAAGAGTGGTTTCTGGGGGAGGCAATGGAGAAAGGAGGAGTGGGAGGGGAGCGGGAGGTAAATTAGGTGTGTAATGTGAAGTTGATAGGAAGTGATTGAGTGTGGTGACCTCCTGTCAGGAATCGGCCTGCTCTTCGGCAAACCGTCCTCCCTACAAACACTCAAACTCTCTTCTCTTAGCCTCCTTGAAAAGATTCCTTCTAGCAGATACAGACACCGCATGGACCCAGAGACCCTCTTCATATCCTCCCAACTGCATTTCAGTGTGGGTTTTTTCATATCCAAGAACAACCTGTGTCTTATATCAGAATTATGCCTGAATCATATAGTTACTAAGGCCTTTAATTACCTTAACTTCAGAGAAGCAAGCCTTTATTTAAAACAAGTGTATGTTAGAGACCAGCCTTTATTTCATATATATTTTATCACATTTTTTATAGACTTCTCAGATCTTATGTTTTAATGTTGTAATTTCCATTCCTGCCATGTGTTTTTAATTCATTCACTGCAGGGTACATATTTACAGCACTCAGTAGAACCAGTCATGTCACATTGATCCCCCTGTTGTTCAAAAAACACGTCTTTAAAGTTCACTTATTGATTGCACTTGGCTTTAGTTGGCTGTTATTTAGTTCAGTGTTAAGCTACTGTCATTGAAACCCATTACTGCCTGTACACATATTGCACAATCTTGCAGAAACTCAACAGACATAATAGACATAATCCCAAGACATAATCCCAAATTCACTGGCTGTAGGTTACAGTTAAGTAGGTAGGTTTGATTTCTTCTTAATAAAAATACGTCAGACACCCTATACACTTGAAATGTGTATAGGGTGTTCAACTGCTCTCAAATTTTAAAATGGGTCAGATTTGACCCTGAACATGTATGCAAAGGTCAAAAAGAGAAACTCAGAGTAGTTGGGATGTGAGGAGGAAATGTACAAAGGAAATGTTTAGTATAGTCCTAGATTCCACCCCTCCGCCATTTTTTCAGTTAAAGATATGTTAATGGAAATGATTTTTTAATGTTAAAAAAGACCTCCAGACCCAATGCAGTATTGACATGCCCTCATCATATTTTGTCTAATATATTTATTCACAGTAGGTCTTTACTTTTCCCTGATGACAAGGCTGCATTAGTAACCCCAGGGGCCCCTAGGCACTGACACTTATGTTCCCCAACCAACATTTTATTTTAATCTGAATGCTGCTGTCACTTGGAAACCTTATAACAGCTTATTTTGCTTTGGATTTACAAGGTTTCTGCGTATGTCCATAAGTATCTACTTCAAGAGACGGCTTGGGTCATATTTCTGTAGCACCCGACAAAATTTAGGGTCCCTTTCTTCTAAAGGGCCCCTTGGCATTTCCCCTGATTGCCCGTATAGTAGATCCAGCCATGCCTGCTGGCCATGTCCTGAGCATTTTATATAAGACTTAGTCCTTATCTGAATACTGGCTTTTATGTGACAGTATAAGTAGGCTGTTAAACATCTGTTAGAAATAGAGGCCACATGCAGAAAGTCAGACTTCATCAAAAGAAAAGCGTGTCTCAGCACTGGAATGACTTGATTGACAGATGATTTCTATGAAGTGCTGTGCTGGAACATCTCAGCAAACAAATAAAAACAAAATAAAATTAACTTATGAGTTGATGGCTCTTGTACAGTAAACACAGTACAGTAGCTTTGATATGTCTTTGACATCTCTACTTTTCGTACAGTGTACTGCTGGCAAAAGTCTCTCTCTCTCTCTCTCTCTCTCTCTCTCTCTCTGCCTCTCTCTCTCTCGTTGTCTGTCTGTCTCATATTCCTTTCACACACACACACCTCTATCCAATCCCACGTCATCCCCGCCTTTCCTTCCTCTCCTCCTCTCGCCTCCCCTGTCCCTGCCTGTCTCAGTCTGTGTGTGTGAGTGTGTGTGTGTGTATGTGTGCGTGTCTGTATGTGTGTGCAGCATACACCTCCCCTTTGTGGATGAAGAGAGGAACAGAATGACAATTATCTAAAACACAATTAAAAAGTGTTAATCTGATTATTTTTGACTGGATAAAGCACTCCAGTGACATTGAAAGGTGTTTAGAAATAGCCGTGCATGCCCTTGTTACAACATAGATTAAAAAAACTCTGTGTGTTTATGTGCGTGTGTGTGTGTGTGTGTGTGTGTGTGTGTGTGTGTGTGTGTGTGTGTGTGTGTGTGTGTGTGTNCAGTGTTTTTCACAGAATTAGATTTTAATTGTGGTGGTAGCTGACCGGTCAGGGAAGGAGGGGCAGGTGGAGTTATTGAGGTTTTTTCTTTTTTTTACACACTTTCTCCCTTTTTTTCAACTCTTGTTCCAAATTTGTCCCAAAATTAATTTAGCGTCACATCCCCCCCAGGACAACGGGATGTCCACTTGAGCCCTGCATGCCGGCTAATAACTTATTTAAAGAGTTAGGTCTCTGAGATTGTGTTAATTTGAATCTGCATCTGTTTTGGGCAAATGTGTGCACAGGTGTTGATGATACTTTTAAACATGTGTGATCTAGATCTGGATTGATTCTGCAGGGAAAAGAGATAAAAGTCAACAACCATACATACCCCTCCTCTCAAATGTTAAAGGTGCATGCCACCGTCTCCTGTGCCATGCTATTTACAGACAACCCTGTTGTTATGTGTTTATGAGAAAAGTGTGTGTGTGTGTGTGTGTGTGTGTGTGTGTGTGTGTGTGTGTGTNACCAGTCAAAAGTTTGGACACATTTTTCCCATTGACTTGAATGAGAATGCCTGTTCAAACCTTTGACTGGTACTGTATGTATATAATTAAATATGTTGAAGCACTAGCTACACATGTGATACAGTAATAATCATTTGTTACATGTTTGTTTACATGGTTAACTCCTTTGCCAAACTCAGTATGATCTCAAAGTTTAAGTGTGATCTAAAATGTCAGTACAGCACTGTATCCTCTTTGACTTTGAAAAGTGCCTGCACTCAGTGGAAATAAGATAATAACTTGGCTTATGCTAGAAATACATTTAATTTATGTGATTAGAAAATCTGATTTATTTGAAGTAACACAGTGTATGTGTTATTATGATTCATGTGTTCTTTGAGTTGAGCATATTTGAGATATATAAGACGTTAATCAAAGCAGGAAAACAAGATCACTGTATTTATGTGATGGGCCCTGCTGTGTTTGTTGTCACATCTGTTTCAGCCCAGTGGTGACAAGCTGACCGCTTTATTTGCAATAGCACACGCTACTCTGAATATACACAAAAGAAGTGATTGTGCATGCTTGAGAAATTGTAGGCACGTTCAGGGCCGGTGGGAGAAGTACAAGAGTGATGGAATGAGGCATTTACTTTTTTTTTTTTGTTCACCTTCGTACAATTTTGACAAGTGAAAATAATTCACATCATTCAGCGGCTTGTATTTTCAAAACCCACCCCTTTACTCATTGTAAAAAGGTAATAATTAAATAGTTGGTGGACGAAACCAGAAATTAAACGTGATGCCTCTTTGTTTTTATTCAATATTAATGAAAGGCTGCCACACATATTTTGTCAGTTATAGCATATTGGATTGTTTTGCCATTAAGGTTAGATTTAATTAAAGTAGTCAAAGTATCAATAATAGTAAAAACAAAGCTTAAGAAGATTATTTGTAAGTTAAATAAGCAGGGATAGAGTGTTGAGTGGGCCGCAGTATTCAGCTAATGTAAGTGAACCTATGCAGATAAGACCAGATTCATCCACAGAGTATGTTCTCTTTGCTTGTGTGAGAGCAGTTATAGGTCAGAGCTAGAGAAAGGTGTTGTCTGTCAGAGGTCTTTGTAGATTTACGACCGCACAGCATGGTACCCCGTGTGAGGGGTACCATGCAGGTCAAAACATCATTTAACAGGTGAATCGTGCCTCCATAGGAATTTTCTGGCACACTGTTTAATGATAACTAAAGATGTGAATTCAAGATGTGCATGAACAAGTTTGAATCAATGTGTTTTTGCTTCATTAGCCACATTCTGGACTATAATTGATAACTAAAGCTCCCCGTGGCCAGATGGTCATATAAAAATACACCTTTACCGAAAGTAACAAAGTACATATTTAATGCTCCCTGATTAACACTCGAGGAAATCACTGCACATAACACTATGTTTTTTAGGATTTGTTTTTTTTGTAAGATTAAACAAACAAGATTCAATGTGTTAATTAGTCAATTTAAGAGGTGGTGGTGTAGGTTTAGATTTGTTACCTACAGCACAGACAGAGCCAGGCCAGCTGTCTCCCACAGTCTTTATATGTAGCTAAGTGGCTGCTGGTTTAACACACAGTCATGATCAATCCTTGTAAACTAACAGAGTACTTTATGCAAACTTTGAACATACAAATACCATGTGTACTGGTGAGTCCATATCAGTCAGGTCAAGTCCAGTTACGAGCCTCATCTGACCCCCACCCCCCATTCTGCATGTCTCTATTTCCATGTCTCCCATCTACCGTCTATTTACGCCTTCCTCTACTCTATCTGTTAC
>JANJYP010191801.1:0-11636 GCA_024605115.1 Rastrelliger brachysoma
TGTGTGTGTGTGTGTGTGTGTGTGTGTTTATGTCTGTGTGTCTGTCTCAGTTGTCCATCCAAGCTCTCTTGTAATCTGCCACTATTACCCTTACATAAACTTTTCTCAGATTGCTCACTGTCCTAAAAATAGCTTTTTTTTTGCTTTGTTCATTTTTCTCTGCTAACTTTGTTTGTGTGTGTGTGTGTGTGTGTGTGTGTGTGTGTGTGTGTGTGTGTGTNACAGGAACCCTTGCTCTCTCAGTCTTCACTGCTGTACTGGGATCTCTGGAGTTTGGGTACAACATTGGCGTTATCAATGCACCTCAGAAGGTAAGAGTTATCACAATAAGATAATATTCAAAATCAGCAAATAATAACACAACAAAGTGCCAATCTCCAATTTAAAACAACAACAACAAACAGACATGCATTTTAAAATGACTGCAAAAGTAAGATGTGGGAGCCTTACATGTTGACATGTAAGCAGACCTCAACCGAAGCCTTCACTTTTAGAAGGTGGCTTGTTTAAGGACACAGCATCTTGCTGTGCTGTCTCAAATAATGTAAACTTGGAAGAGAGGAACAACCCCAGGCATGGGAAATAGAAGCTCTGCCTGATGGGTAGAGGTCAGTGACAAATAAGGGTTTTCGAGATGAGCAATTCAAAAGTAACTTAAAATGTCTTAGGTGTAAAAGCAGCACTATATGTGTTAGGAACTGCATTTTTAATTTGCAACATTTTTTAAAAACCAAAAGTAAAATTAAACAATCCTGAAAATGTCAAATGGTGTAACCACAAAATAATAAATAATATATTGTCACAAAATGGATTAAAAGCAGAAATTTTATGTTTCATTTACAAATCCTCAAATTTGAACCCCTTTAAATTTGACTAAACCTCATAGACGCAACAAAACATCATTGACCTGTAGACAAAAAACGCTTGTGAAAAATGGCAAGTCTGATGTGATGGCAAAAAGAGGTTATTTCTTTTTGGTTTATGAGGAAGCAGAAGGTTATATGATTTGCAACATGCTACTGCACACAAGTAGTCATTAAACATTCCGATACACGTATACTTACTCTGTGTGTGTGTGTGTGTGTATATGTATATATAGTTATATAGATGGAGGCACATGATTCTGAAAACTTGACTTTGCTCTGACCATAAACCGTTGCTCCTCATATTGCAGTCACATCTGGTCTTCCCGTATGGAGGCATGCTTGAGTAGTGTATGTGAGAAATGTATCAAGTTGATTTATGGCTATAGGCCTACAGTATGTACTGTATGTGTCAAACTCTTTTATCAGTACTGAAAAATGCATGTCAATGCATAAATACAATGCAAAACAGCTAAACACAAACACTGTTGCTTGTAGTGTCTTAAAGTGTTTACAGTCAAGTTAAGTCAGGTGAGATGTTTCTGACTCAACTACTGGTATTTTGACATCACCTTGATGCTCAGTGCCAAACATGACTCAGCTGACGTAGTTTCACAGTGACACTAAAACCACAAGTTGAACTCTGCTGTATGTGGCCATGACATTTCGAGATATTTTTGTTGGTCATGACTAAAGAAAAACTAACACACTGTAACAAGAAAACTTCAGTATCCGTACAGGTTTTTTGATACACTGAATACTGCTACCTTGATTTAGGCATTGTCCATGATATGCACATTTAGTTGTTTTTTTTTTTTACATTAAACATCAGTATCAATATTAGAGCTGATATAATAGAAGATTATTGAGAAGCATGTTTTTTCCTATGAAACCACCTGTTAAGAAACCACCATACTACACATTTAACTGTCAGATTCCAGTGCTTTAAATACTCTATACCTAGACTAATTGATTTTTTTAGTTCTTTAAGTATATTTTTTAAAGAACTTAAAGTACATTTGACATAAATTGATTTTTTAAAAAGTCATTTTAAACCAGTAACCTATCTCTAGTAACATATCTCACACCTTTATGTGCAGATCATTGAGGCCGACTATAATGCAACATGGATACACCGGTATGGAGTGCCTATCCCCACAGGGACCCTCACCTCCCTCTGGTCCCTGTCTGTGGCCATCTTCTCTATCGGAGGCATGCTCTCCTCTTTCTGCGTGGGGTTCCTTTCTGAGTGGCTGGGCAGGTAGGATGTCACACACTCTGGTTCAAATATTTTCCACTGGAACTTTTCTGGTACACAAATACAAGCTTTGAAACACTCTGATATGAAGCACACAAATGGCAAATTTTAGATTTGGGTGTGGATATTTGCAAATTGTTGACCACTGAAACAGAATTATCTCCTAACAATCTGTAATCTATCCCATAATGTGTTTTTGCATAGAGATAATAGATGATAGGTAAATCCAGTATTGTAAGACAATTTGCAATATAGGAAAGTCAAGTATGCACATCTACCATGTCACAGTCTGATTCACTTGTGTAGAAGCGCAAAATGAGGGCAATGCAGACATCTTAGTGTTGCACAAAAAGTAAATGTGCTGTCACATGGGAATCACCTCAGTAACTGGCAAACAAAATGGATCCTGTCATCTAGTCTCAGTCATTCAGTGGGAAACTTTACCCAGGATGTTACACACCAACCCAATTTCCCGCTGTAACCTGACCTTGGATGCAAACTGGACTACAGCCCACATCTACTGACTAAAAGGGGATCTTGGCTGTGGAGCAGTGGGGGTTGGCTTCAGTGTTCCTCTTGGGTGCACTCAGGACAAGGTCTTCTGAAAAAAGCATCCTTAAAGACAGAAGGAGCTGGTGCAATCTCTGATGTTTAAATGCAACTCAAGTCCCCTGTGCACAAAGAGTTGCTCTTTAACAGTAGCTCTGATTGTTTGGATGACACTCCAGTTTAACAGATGTCAGCATAGGCAAACATAAGCAGAATCCTGTAAATGGTGATTAGAAATATTTTGATCTATGTAGTTTAACTTTTTAAAGATTTTTTTGGCACAGACACCTTTATTGTAAAGTTGGTAGACAGGAAATGGGAGAGAGAAGGGGTAGTAGACATGCGGCAAAGGATCCTCCGGCCGGGATTTGAACCGGGGTCTGCCGCTTAAGAGTAATGCTCCACATAGCCTACACTCTAACCACTGTGCCACACGCAAGCCAAGTTTAACATTTTTAATGTATGACATTGCCATGTCCTCAGTGAGAAGCACAGTGATGCATGGCACTGGAAGAATGTGGGAAACATAACTTGAACATTCTTTTACGGTCCCAAAATAACTTCAGAGAAAATAGAATGATACCAAACTGCCAGGTTGAATCTATTAACATCTGTAGCTTTACGATGTCAATCATGATAAGTTTTCCTTAAGTGGTTAGTCACTATAAAATATTTGCTGATCTTTTTTTTCTTCCTTCCTTCTCTTCCACATTCACTTTCTATTCCACCTGTGCATTATGCAACATTTCACATAATAAGAAAGAAATGCATCTGTTGCTAGTCAGACTGAGCAACCAACTTCAGTGTTACTGTATGACGCTGCCCTCTGGAGGCTAAAATGCCACAGATTTATGCCACAGCGTGCACATCCAAAGGACCTTTGTGTAGACTGTACTGTACATGTAACTACACTATACTGTAGTCAAACCTGTTCATAATGTTTGTCTTTCATTCACTAAAATGTGTCTTTTCAGCATACTATATATCAGCTTTACACAAGCACCTTTCATCTGTCTGTGAAAGGTTTGCATTATCCTAACATTAATTTGTATATTGACTATGATTAAATGCTATAAATGTAACTCTAATAAAAAAAGTGATGATATACAACATCTGAGAAGTGAATGACTGTACCTTGTTTTTGTTTTTCCAGGAGGAAAGCCATGCTCATTAATAACATGTTCGCCTTCATTGGTGGAAGTCTGATGGGCCTGGCTAAGATCTGCAGATCCTTTGAGATGATGATCCTTGGACGTTTCATCATCGGTGCCTTCTGTGGTAAGGACTGCGCTTTTCTGATATTTATCATGATTTATCTGACAAATTATTGAAAGTTTGTCTGATTACATCTTGCAGGTTAAACATACTGCTAAGAATTATTTGCAGCTACTTTTTACTGTCTTGCAGTTGATCATTTCATGCAATTTTTCTCCCTGCAGGGTTAGCATCTGGCTTGACACCAATGTATGTGGGTGAGATTGCTCCTACGAGTCTGCGAGGGGCACTGGGCACACTGCATCAACTGGCTATAGTCACTGGTATTCTCATAGCACAGGTACAATAGCACAATGTGATTCTGGATCCTCAAAGTTGCAGCAATTATTGGAAAAAAAATATTTTAACATCTTAACATCTTTCTTCTTGTACTTGTTTTCTGTTTCTGGGTAGATCCTTGGTTTGGAGTCTTTATTGGGCAGTGAGGAGTTGTGGCCCATCCTGTTGGGTTTAACTGTTGTCCCGACTGTACTTCAGATGTCTCTTCTGCCTTTCTGCCCCGAGAGCCCTCGATTCCTTTACATCGTTCGCTGCCAGGAGCACCACGCCAAGAGTGGTGAGTGCGGCCAAAGTACTCCAGACTGGTCTTTAAAGCCCAACTCAGTTTTTTGGTCTTCTACAACATTGTGTGATCTCCATCAAAAGGAAATCAGAGACCTAAAGGGGGAAATTTACATTTAAAACTTGATGATTTCATGATGGTACCTAACAGTTTTGTATTAATTAAATTTCAAGTCCATGTAGCTTGAGTTCTCGTGGTGTTCTGACATAGGAGGAGCAGACTGTCACACTGAGTCTGATAGCATGGTGCTACACAAGTGCTACAGCCTCTGAATAACAACCCATATTAGCTTTCCTGCCAAAGCCTCTTGATTATATAACACGTAAAAACATGAGCACACATCTTGTTTTGTGTCTTACCTTGGTTAGCAGACTAGATAATTAGCTGCTTAGCTGCAGCATATAATATGTCTGCAGATATCACTTCTGACCTGTTACATTCTGGTTTGGTCATTGCTGTTGTCTGTCTGTGACTTATAGCTTCATGGTGTAGCACAACTAATTTCCCTGAAGTCCCTCTTTTAAAATTCTGATGATAATACAAAACTATTAACAGTCTATTTAAAAAAAAATTATATATGACTGCAAAGACTGATGATTGAATGATTGGTTTATTGTCTTTAAATTTGCTTTTACTTTTACTCAACCTTCGATGGCAATCACAGAAGGTTGTTGTGTATTTAGTAAGGTTAAAGCTAACTAATCTAATCTATGTGACTGGAAGCTAAGGGATGGTTAAACATTTCACCAAACAGCTCATACAGAAGGTCCACAAGTTCAATGTCCACATCATTATTTTCACTTATTTACATTTATTTCCCACTGCTTGTTTTCATAGATTTAGCTATCATACTTGAATCATGTTATAAGAGGAGACATTCCTTTAACACTTTCACAATTATTTTTTTTACTGTAAAATATGACGTTGATGATGTTTGAAAAGAAAGGTCAGCTTGAATCAAATTTGTTGGTTCTGCAAAACAGTATGGATGAATTTCTAATTTTGGGTTGAACTAACCCTTTAAATCCTAAAATGGTTGTAATGAGAGAAAAATCTCTCGATACATCCACAAACTCACCTACAAAAATCAAAAGAAAAAGTCATAATCACAACACTATCTAATCGCTGCACTGCCTACTACCTACTACAGTATCTTTCTCTTTGTACTTATGCACTCTTGGGTCATCTTATGTAACATTTATGGTGCTGAATGTACTAGAAGTAGAACAAGTGTCATGTAAGATCCTAAGATACAAATTAGCATTAACAAATTAGAGCCTCCTTGTGCCCTTCATAATGAAGTCTTTACTTCATGAGTCTAAAACTCAGAGGTTTTTTAAACAGTAAAAATTTATCAACCTACCTACAATGTATCACTCCACTACACACTACAGTATATGTTGATTCTGACGACTCACATCCCTCCCTTTCTCAGGCCTGAGGAGGCTGACTGGCAGGCTGGAGGTGGGGGACATGCTGGCAGAGATGAAGGAGGAGAAGAGGAGGATGGACATGGAAAGGAAGGTGTCCATTCCAGAACTCTTCCGTTCTCCGCTGTACCGCCAACCAATGATTATTTCCATCCTGTTGCAGCTGTCCCAGCAGCTGTCTGGGGTCAATGCCGTGAGTTGCATCATTGTGTGAATATATAATGACATCAGTACACCTTAACAGGAACCCCAAAAAAGGAAACCTTAAAAAAAGGGAAATCAGTGCAGTGTAATATTGACATAACTAATCCTGTTTATCCCCCTGGCTAGATTTTCTACTACTCCACCAGTATCTTCATAAAAGCAGGAGTCCAGAGTCCAGTCTATGCCACCATAGGAGCTGGCGTAGTGAATTGTGCCTTCACTGTGGTCTCGGTCAGTAATCAAACCAACATGTTGTCCACTTGGCTTTTTGATGTGCTTCTCCTTTCATGTGAAATATTTTAATTACTCAGTGTTCAATCTTTTTACACATTGTTTTTATAAAGATTATGGTTATGTTGTGTACTGAAGTGTCTCTATTACTGTTTAACATTGTTATCAAATGGCAAATAAGATAACAGAGGAGTTTGGTCACCCAACATTACTGCATCACAAATAAGCCAACACTGACTTGGCAGGTCAAGATGTTTCAATGTCACTAAATGGGTCAAGAAACGTTAAGTTATAGTACTCAGTTACTACTAATTGTGGAGAAATCACATTTTTAGAATCAATATTTCAATACGCCCTTGGTGAAGTTATATGATTATGTCTATTTGTTATACTCAACAGCTCTTCCTGGTGGAGAGGATGGGACGGCGGACGCTCCATATGCTAGGGCTGGGTGGGATGTGCATCTGTGCCATCGTCATGACCACGGCTCTTGCCTTACTGGTCAGTCTCCCAAAAAAGATGCAAATCTTTTGTACTAGTACAGAAGATTCCCAGTTTCTATAAACCTCTCTTTTGCCTGATAGGAAAGTGTTCCTTGGATGAGTTACATCAGTATGCTGGCCATCTTTGGTTTTGTGGCCTTCTTTGAAGTTGGTCCAGGCCCCATACCCTGGTTTTTTGTTGCTGAGCTGTTCTCTCAGGGTCCAAGGCCGGCTGCCATGGCTGTGGCCGGCTTCTCCAACTGGACTGCCAATTTCATCATTGGCATGTGCTTTCAGTATGTTGCTGTAAGTATTCCTCTCAATCTCCTCTCTCAAGTGATGTTCTACATAATCATGAAAGACCTCCACAAATTATTTTTCTTGTTGCTGGCTCCTATTTTTACTTATAAAACATTCATATACATATAAATTGTACAGAACAATTATTAATTAATAGACATATCTACGCTTAAGTCAGGTGTTGTTCCAACAATTTCTGCAAAATGTTTCCTTGGATCTTTAGCTAAGCTAGTGTGGTTCTGCAGATGGCAATGTCAGTCTGTCCACTACTTTAGACAGAAATGTTTCAGTTACTTGGATCGCTGTAAAATTTTATAAGAACATCCATGGTGTCTAAAAGGTGAATCCTAATGATTTTGGTAATCCCTTGTAGCACAACCATGAAGTTGACATTTGTGGCTTTGAATGAAGTGCCTCATATTTGGTACAGACATTAAAACTCTCCTTTGGATTAATTATAAGAACCGGTGATCCTCTGACTTCATAAGCTCTGTTTGTGTTGTTGCTTTTTTAAATTGGAATCTCTTCCATCTACCTCCAGGAACTTTGTGGGCCATATGTCTTCCTGATCTTCGCAGTACTCCTCCTCTTCTTTCTCATCTTCACATTCTTCAAGGTGCCAGAGACACGGGGTAAGACCTTTGACCAGATTGCGGCAAACTTCCACCAGCGCTCGCCAGGGGGAATGATGGATATGGACATGGACCTCGACAAGCCCAGCACTGAGCTTGACTACTTGGGGGATGAAAACATTAACTGAGGGTACCGGCCTGAAGGCTGGCAGACATAGATGGGACTGAGCACAACTTGGGGTGAACTGTGCATAAGGGCTTAACTCCAAAGTTTTATTTTCTGACATGTATATTGAGGTCTATTGTTGTATTCTTCTAGATTGCAGTGCCAAACAGTGTTTAAAAGGTGTGTGACAATGTCGGTGGAGGATCATTTTTCAACTGTCCTTTGCTGGTGCCACTGCAATATAAAGTTAATAGTTATGAATTAACCCTTGACAAAGACAAACCTGTGGATTACAAGTTTTAATAGTTTTAAAGAATAAGATGCACATAAATGTCTTGACTGTTGAGGCATTAGCTGCCAGTGTGGTAGGATTTTATTCCATGGTGATGCACTCGGTTGTAATATTGACAGACGGAGGTGGTGAGACTTTGGAATTCCTGCACTTTATCTACAAATCGACAAGTTTTCAGAGCTTGAAGGTTTAAAAAAAAAAAACAAACTGTAGAACAGCCATGGAGTTGAGCATGCTTGCCTATTTTTTCCACTAAAGCTGGGAACACTCAGATTAGAGACAGACGCCTACCTGATCATGATTTGTAAATAAAAAAAAAAAAAAGAAAAAGAATGAAACATTAATGTAATCGTAATGGCTCTAACTGGAGGGTGAATCCAAACTCTCTACATTTAAAAATAACTTCTCTTTACCTTTCTCAGAAGCTGCTATTGTTGAATCCTAGGATTTTACCAGCAAAGTGCAATCTTCAAGCTTATATTGCCAAATTGAGCCAAGTTTTGTTGTGCGTTCCCAGCTTCAGGAAAAACCAAGCACTATTATGAAGTATTTTTCTAATCATAAATAACTCATTGCACAGCCTGCAGAAATGCTACTTTAAAAACAAAAATTTATTTTACTACGTTTTGTGTACATAGTGTGTTTGTTGTTGATATACACAAAAAGAAAAAAAAAAAAAAAGGGTATGAGGGTCTTCTTTATGCACTCCAGTAGGCATTTGATTTTATGAACAGAGGCCCAATATACTAGACTAGACTTGGGCAAGATGTGCAATCACAAAGGCTGCCTGTAAAGAGGAGATCTTGTAGATTAATTTTTTATCACAGGCATTTAGGTTGTGTATTTTTCCTGACATCTGTTGTGTGCCGTTTGCCATCTGTTCTCTAAATGGTGTGTATGACTACCTTCTGAAAATTTGTATGGAGATTGTTCAGAGAGGATCTATGATTTGTATAAAAGTGTGAATATTGATGCTGTGGTCATGAATTATGTGAATATAGGTGACATGTAAATACTGGAGGTCTCCACCAACAGCACAATAATTCAACTTAATCTAGTTTAAAAACCAATCTAAACAGTACAATAATTACACATGATCACTGAATCCGAGATTTGCAAACATGATTTATTGTTTTGTTTTTTTAAGTATCTACATTGCACATAATCCCCTCCAAAGAAAACAAAGCACACACACAAATAAGTAAAAAAGAAATAAAGTTTCTTTTCATCAATCCATCTTGAACTGAGGAAAATGAGTAGGTTTTAAGAATTGACTGAGGTGGTAACAGAACTAAACTGACTCCCATAATGCACCACCAACCTCACACCTGCTTGGTTTTCCCCTCTTCAACCAAATTAAAAAAAGTTAAATAAAAATCAAGGCTGGTTCCTCTAGTTAACTACTTGGTGCGGCCCATTGTGTCAAAGAAAATGTTTAAGGGGGATTGGAATAACTGGGCTTCCAAGCAGATCTATAAATTCACACTTTTCTTTTAAAAGATGTACTTTTGCATTTCTAAATATACACCCACCACCCACCTGCATGCCTTTATTCCCTACCCCATCCCTCTCCAAATATCAGTGTCTAAACAAACACAAGACAAGATGGGAGTGGGTGAAAGGAGCTTGAGGGATGACAGCGAGACAGGGTGGGTTGGCGGATGGGGGAGTGCAGGGAGGGGAGACCAGTGCACGTGTTCTGAAAAAAGGTCCAGTCCTTCAACCCTTGGACCTACAAAAACAAAAAATGAAAAAAGAACAAAAGACAAAAAAAAAAAAAAAAAAACACAAGGGAGACAAAAGGATTGAGAGACAGACAGTTAAGAAAACAAAAAAAAGACATCCGATTCTGAAAACAAGGATAATTTCAGTCTAAAATCTAGGTTCCCAGAGTCATTAAACAAAAGAGTCAGTCCAAAACACAAATGGAAAAGTCCTGAAAGACTGCATAAATCTTCTCAATCCCTTTGATACCATCATTCCACCTTAAATGCATAATGCAATTCACAAGAAAACTTGACCAAACTACCGGTTTATGTCCATCACTTTGCCCTCTATCAAAGATAGCTAGTGAGGCACCTTTAACAAGTCATGACACCCTACACCCTCCTGTCTCCCAACCCCCCCTGACCCAGGGTTGCATCACTTTAGTGTGGGATCCCACCTCTTTCCAAGGGTAACATGACTGTTTTCTTCCGAGTGTCACTCTGCTGGTGCTGGGACTGTTGTGGCAGCTTCCTGCTGCTGGGAAGGAAAAAAAAACAAAAACCAAACAAGTCATTTGTGACTGTATCAACACAACCAGTCAAAACACAGAAATTATGCAAAGGTTTGAAACTGACCTCGGTGGATTTCGGCACTTTAGGAGAAGTTTTGGGAGACGACTTTGGTGATTTGGATGTAGATTTCAAGTCAGCTGGCTTTGAGGTCGGAGGAGGGGTACCAGGTTCGGAGGCAGACTTCTCTGTATCGTTCTACAATAAACAGAAACGTAAAAAAAGTTCAGTGTTTGGCATTAAACTGAGATATTTCTAGGAAAAACATGTTTACATTTGCTAAATTTTGGACATGCAAATTTGGCCAAAGGAAACAGTTTAAAAAAAACAAAAAAAACGTTTTAATAACAGTCTAGCTGTGCTCCAGTACCCCATTTTGTACAATACTACACTACTGATTACTCACTGCAATGCTGCTCTGAGAAACCACTTATAGTAATAGTCAGTTCAGTGTTTTGATTCGCTACATTAGATCCGTGATGTCACAGTCTCAGTGCTAAATGACAGAATTGTATTAAAAGTTCAGTGATCTATATCTTCAAACTCACTGAACCTAAACCTCAGTTCTCACTTAAATTCAGATTATTCAATGAAGTATTCTGTGTCATTCATGAAAATCAAACTGATTGTTTCAAGATATCCAAACTCACTTTAGAGGTAGAGGACTCAGAAGTCCTTTGCCGGCGTCGTCTTGACTGGCGGCGCTGTTTCTTCTGGTCTTGGCCCTCAGCTGCTTCTCCGTTGGTCTGGGGTGCTTCAGATGCCTCCTTCTGCTCCTGAGTCTCCTCTGGAGCTGCTGCCTGCTGGCCCTCTGTTGCCTCATCAGCACCTGGACGTGGGCGGAATGGTCTGTGGATGCAAAGACAGTATATTAAATAAGATTTGCATCTGTTGAACTGCAGTTAACATAAAACATACAGTAGGTAGTGACGTCAAGTCACCTGCGGTAAGGGCGCCAGAATCTACGCCGTGGCGGTCGCTGCGTTTGATTGCCTTCTGCTACTCCGTTCTGTTGCTCTCCAGCTTCTCCCTGACAGAAAAACATGTTGAGTTGTATGGCACAGAATAATTCAGTGTTTAACTCTCCCAAAGTTTCAGCAACATCTCCTGCTTTACACTCATTCAACTCTAGACAGTTAAATTCTTAATACTTTATAGCCAAATATTTTTTTTTTT
>JANJYP010191858.1:0-15109 GCA_024605115.1 Rastrelliger brachysoma
GTCATGTGATTGGTACTGTACAATACATGCTTTTGAATAATGTCATTTCCTCAAATGTTTGAAATGATTAAGGGTTAATTTTCCTAGAAATGGTGAAAATGTCAGTGCATACTGATTCCTCCTCATAGATAACAGATGCTTTGTTGTATAATGTGGATCACTCGTGAATGTTAATTTTGAGTGCTTGCATAAACCATAAGCCTAAAGATGAACTTGATAGGGATAATTTGAGGTAAAACTAAAGTTAAGACATTAAAGATGGCTGAGATGTGCTGTGGAAAAAAGGGATGTGTTAATAATGTGAGAACATAAAAGCTGNCAAAGTTAAGACATTAAAGATGGCTGAGATGTGCTGCGGAAAAAAGGGATGTGTTAATAATGTGAGAACATAAAAGCTGAGATAACATTCAACAATGAATTTTCTTGCTGTTGTGAGCAGAACATACAGATATTCTTTTCATGCCTGACTTCATGCCTTCTGGCTTGTAATCATGACTACTAATAAATACTCCAGAGAGCTCATGTACACATAAACTAAACTTAGTGTAAATGAGAACACACTTCAGTCATAGTGCCGCCATACTGTACTGTGATGGAAACAGCCATGCAACATTTTCAGCAGTCTGAGTACTGTTAACTGCTTTCTGAAGTTTTTGAGATTAATGACCCACCTGGTTTTGAACTTCCAATCTATTTGTATAAATGTAAACACTGCAACAAAAAAAAACCCTTAGAAAAATCACAGGATTGAGCGTGTGTGTTCTGGGAATTTGAGGAGTTTTGTTTAGTACTACAGATGTTTTCACAAGCCAGATGGGAACAGCAGACAGCTGATAATTGTTTGCAGTGCATAGACAAAATGTTTCCCTTTTTCACATCACTTAAATAACCAAATTTTGAATATGTGTTTATGAAAGCAAAACAATTGAAATGGCAGGAATGATTTTTTTTTTCAATGTGAAACATACATGGGCTATTCAAGGCCATTTCCAGCCATAATCAATGTTTATTTATGAAATCGTCACCTATGATCAGTTCATCTCATGCCGTCCATACACCCAACTGCAGCGTGTGTATGTTTACAAGTTCATGTTACAAGTTCAGTTTTGTTCAAGAATTAATCATTTTGTCAGTGTGAATGTATAGGCACTGGACATATTGTTCTGTGGTTTCATCCTGTAGACCTTCACTTTTGAAGAAATAAATAATTTAAAAAACATAATTTTAACCAGAATCAAATTTACGGCGGCATCAGCATTGTTTATTTAGGGGTGAACGAGTCACATCATGTCACATGAGCAAGCGCCATACTTGATTATTGGATTATTCTCAGCCAGAGGCGTGACGTGACTCGCTCACCTGGAAATTTTTAAATATGTCCAGTGTACAAATAAAACTGAATATAAATATCCAGCTGCAGTTTGGTGTATGGATGGTATGAGATGAGCTGATAGGTGAGGTGATTTCTAAAACAAACATTGATTATGAATGGAAATAATATTTAACTAATATTTAGCTTTTGAAAAGCAATGAGAAAGTGTATATTTGCTATTCACAGAGTGAGACTTAGTCAGGACTGACTGACAGAGAAATAATAACATTTGATGCTTTCATCATGGTTATTACAAAGCATTACAGAAATGGTGAACTGTAGGTAATAGTTATTTGACTGTTAATGCTTAATACTTGGTTCATAAATGATATATTAAGAATACACAGTAAGTGCTTTGTATAGATTTAATCCATCCCCCCACCCACCTCTACATATTAAATGTTTAATAGGTGACCTATAGAAGAGTAATTATTCATTCACATATAACATAATTGAAGCTGATTTTATTATTATTATTCAAATACATGTATGAACAAACCTCAGTGTTGGCTTGCAGCACTGCACCACTTATTAGCAGGGTGGGAAATGAGAAAGATTGGATGAAAAGAAGTAAACATGACATATCATTAATGAAACCTTTATTATAAAACATCAATAACATAATTTCAAAAAACATTATTTTACAAAGACTAGCAACTACCAACATTGGGTATCAGCACAGTACCAGGCAAAAGTAATGGTTGTCATGATTACCAGTTTCTCAGCTTTGAAGCTCCAGCAGACCAACACAGTGCTTTGGCTGCTCAGACTGAAGCTTTAGCAGACCAACAAACCAATTATTAACCATTAACAAACAGTACATTCTCAATTGACCATTTAATAATAGCAGTTATTATAAAGTGCTATCCACTGTTCTGCAATCTGGTTAAATTACTATTCTTAATATTTTTAATCATTATATACAACAGAATTCTTTTAGAATACACACTAAAAAAAGTCCACATTGAAAAGCTGACTGGAGCATCGCAAATTTAAAAAAAAAAAAAAAACAGTTTTCAAAGGTATTTCAAATCAGGTTTTCACAGCTCCTCTTAAGTCAGAAATAAGAGTCTACTTGGTGGACAGATGGCTGGAAGATATAACCTGTGCAGTCACTGACAATGACTAAAATGAATTCCAGCCACAGAGAACATAATGTTCTATCTAAATGGAAAGAAGGATATAGTCAGATAATTCCAAGGGCAAGGAACCAGGAAGTAAAGGCTTGATGGTGTGTACTCTCCTCTACACCTCATGTAAAGGTTTTTGCAGTTGTTTCTTGCGTTCATTTTGGCATCTACTTTCAATACACGTACTTTCTCTCAAACCAAGCACATGTTACCAGGGGATAGAAATGTATATGTAATAATGATAACATGATTCCTCTGCATAGATTGCAGTAAAAATGTTATTTCATTTTAAACAGTACCTCTCAAGTATTATTTGAATACCAAAGAAATGATCAATTGCTTGGTTTGATTTGCTGTTCTCATCAGTCACTGACGTGTGTTTTAATGAGCATCAAGTCAGGTGAAATCAATTTAAAAATGTCATAATGATTGGTAATACCTGTGGAGTGTGATGACTCACGAGTGAAAAGCAGCTAATCCTCATTTTCTTATGCTGGAAGCTGAATGGAGCTCCTCTCTAATTCTACTTTCATGATGACTGACTCATTTCTGCATGTCTCTTTTATCTGTTTTTCTCACACATTATACAGAGGCTTACTTTTTGTCCTCATTACCTGATTCCGTCATTAGAGCCCGTTGCATTTTCATTATTTATTTATTTACGTCATGAGGCAGTGCATCCTGTTACAGGAGGAGGTTTAAGAAATTAGGTTACAATTAATACAATTATAAATAATTGTATGATTTGCAAAATGTAAGTTTCCTCAGAATATGTGTTAAATTATTTTAACAATCGTTAATAAATTACACTCCAGTCCAAACTTTGCTGAAATAAGAAAGAGTTAACCAATGAATATAATGGAACCTAAAGTGAACAATTGCTGACTATAAGATTATTTCAGTCCTTTGTACCTCTGAGACTAAGACATTAATTCTTATGCTGATATTACAGAATTTCTAAAGACCACAACCTTTCTTTTTCAAAATTAGTATGACCAAATAGTCCATACTGAACTAAACTCAAGTAAAAATGTTATACAAAGCCACTTCTGTCCACTCATACCTCTTCAAAGGCAGATCAGAGAGTTGAGCTTGATACAGAACAACACCTCTTGAGCGGGTCAGCATTCAGCGCTTGGCTTAAGGGTACAAAGGACAGATGTTTGAGTCCTCGGCTTCAGGGATGTTCTCAAAACACAGGGTCATCCTTCTACCCCCAGAATAGAAACTAACATCAAGGAAAAAAAAAACTGTAGAGAGCTTTGCCACTTACTGATGGCATTTCACATAAAAACTGGATTTTGAAATCAATACATTGTGCAGTAACAGTCAATACAGAGGTAACAAAGTGACTTGTCAAGATTTAAAAAAAAAAATCAGACATGAAAGATCCAGACAAGGACAAAATAGACTACATAGTGAATATAATATATAATAAGTTCCTTGATGGCATTGATTTATATTTCAACTATAATTGCAAATACATTTCATCATAATTGGAGATATAACGATTTCTTCACAGCACCCTTTATTGCTTTTATTGTTACATTAGCTAGACTGTCAATCATTGTGTCATCATTCAATAGAACAAGAAAGAAAAATCCAAAAATAACTCGTGCGTATGAGTTAGTTCTGAGTGCTGAACTGTGATATTGTTTTATTGCGGTTATCCTCCTGTTTGTGTGAAAGTGTATGTTTTCTTCGGGCGCATTCCTTTCATCCTCATGTGGCATCATTAGCTTGATAGATGTCCCCAGTGTAATACGGAGGGAGAGGAAGATTCAAGTTCAAGTGAGAAAGAGAGAGACCTTGTTGTCACTGTCCCACAGCTGCTTATGAGACTGTATATTTGGGGACGGTACTGTACAGTACAGTCTTTATTCTACTGTAGAAGTTATTTAAAGAAATGAGACTGCATCGTAAAGTGACCATGGCATCACATCTTTTTTCTTTTTTTTTTTAACCTAGGTACTTTGATATAATACATAGTTACGCTATTGTTCCAATAAAGTTACTCTGTTGCAGGCTAATTTTAGGTGTATTTGTGATTTCTGCTTTCACCTATAAATACATGCGTGTTTAAGAAAGAGGGCAGAAGAAAATTTCAACACCCTAGCCATAGAGAAAGGCTTTTGAATAATATAAGTAAACCAGACATATCATACTACAGCAATGCACTATGAATACAAGTTGACAGTAGTGTGCCTCAGCCACCCGACGATACAGAATCTGCTGTTTTCACTTAAACTTTGTGGTAAAAGATGGTCTCAGTAGGTAGAAATGCTCAAGCAATTTTACACCAAAAAAAGATACTGGAATTGCTGTATGCTACCTGATTTGCATAAACACAGACCTTGCTGTGCCAAATCATGCAGGAAAGGCTGTTTGGAACAATAACACAAGAAGGAAAAACAAACTCACAGGCGAGTTTTTTTTTTCTTTTTTGAAATAACCTGACTTTGATTTTCAAGCAAAGACCATTACACATGTGAGCAATGGCTAAAAGATCCAGATCTCTACCAAAATCTCAACACTTCGCACAAATAGCTATTTTTTAATACATAACCAAAATAAGCTCTTGATATGTCATGCTAACCAGACAAAAAATGCATGTTAGCACAATCTACTTCCACATTTGTTGATGTAAAAAAAAAAAAAACAGGAATTTTGTTTGAATCTAGTTTTATTTATATCAGCACTGTTTTCTTTCAACACCCATTTGACAGATATCTTCTTGAACTGTTGTGTATGGATTCCATTTTATTTACATTTTACACCTAATTAGGTCTTTCATCATGACTGATGTCAGAGTCCAACCTCCAAGCTGGCCCCAAATCTGCAGTACGTACGAGCATCCAGGGATTTGCTACAGCACTCTCTTTTTTTATTTCCAGCATTTGATTTCTCCTCCAAGTCTCAACAGCCCTTGCATCTCTGCAGTTAATTAGCCTTGATCAATTTCTCCACTGACGCTCTTGCTCTGTGCTGTTAATATCTTATTTTTACATCATTTTTTTTCTTTAACCCTACATACTGTTATACTCCATAGTACCAGTAATCTCACCACTAATGCAGTCTCTTCAAATCACTGTACTTGACCCTATTTACATTCTTTTACTCATCAAACACATTATTGGCAGTGAAGATCTATTAATTTTCTCTGGATATGCTGAATTAGTCCATGCTTTAATTAACACAAATGAATAGTGTTAATATGTTACACATGCATCCACAATCTTATTTCATACAAGGTCTTTTTTTTCATTTATGCTTCAGTAAAATCTGTTCAAAGATGACACATCACACGGCTGTTCCACTATTTCATCTCCTCTGTCTGTAATTTTATGTCATATAATAATAATCATCACACTCTGAAACATTTTCAACTGTTCTTTGCTGTTTGTATATTTTCTTTCATGTTGTTAGCATCCATACTGTCTATAAATACCACTTGAAAAAATAAAATACAATCAAATCGCAGCAGACACCACATTTTGTTTTAAAGATTGGATTTCTGACCAAAGTGTTCAGAGAAGATTTTATATATTTTTCTTCATCTTCATAATGACATTCTTGTATAAGCATTTCAATTCATGAGGTTCGTGCTTATCAAGTGTAGCCTCTATATTTTGTTTCTATAAAAACCTTCTTTATGTAACTGGATGGATAATGTGGCCAGAGACAGGAGGTGATTAAAGCAACAGGTGGCGAGAAAAATTGCATTTTTCATGTCTCACTGTTATGTTAAAGCTCACATCTTGTGTTGCCTTCACACCAGGAATTTCACACTTCATTTCTTACCCACAAGGAAATTGAATTTGCTATAAAGAACCTGCTAAAATAAAATATGGTAAATGAGGCAATTTAAAGGTGTTGGAGAGACAATTCTATATTTGTGCCTTGTGTTTCTCCTCAAACAGTTGGGTCAGTGTGTCATTCAGGTAAATGCAAATGTGGATTTTCTTTTTTTTTAGACTGTTTAACTACATAAGAGTTGAATTACATTCTGCAGTGTAACAAATGGTTGGTTGACTGATCAAACAAAATTGTAGCACATAATCATAGCACTTTTTATATATTTATAGAGCCCCTCCCAAAAAAAAAAAAAAAACATTAACCAACATGCATCTCAACCTTACTGAAATTAGAAACAGAGAAATAAGAAACTCTAAGCCTATTATCTGCTATCATTTTGTCTCACTGTAGCTGAGACGTAAGACAAATCCTATTTTTAAATTATACAATTTATTATATGCCATTGTCACTCAAATGAATAGGTCTAGGCTAGATGCAGTGTCAGCCCCATGCGTACGTCTACATACTTTTTATGTGTAAAATTAGCATTTGTAATGTATTTGTTTTATTGTTCTTATTTTGTTGCTTCACACAGTTCATTTTCGATTCTCTATGCATGTAATGAACAGAACCTGAGAGTAAAAAATGGGTAAACCGTCCAGTTATGGTAACACAAAATGATGAATAAGTAGAGCAGGCTATAATGAGAGTTTAGCTTCAGTTGAGTGGCAACAAGCTTTTGCAATGGTCTGTGACCTGCAAGGAAACAGACTAAATGACACTAGACCGGGACTACTCTACTGTGCAGTCTATCTTTTAGACAGCATACATTCCCCCCACATTTTTGGGGGGAAAGAGGGGATGTCTTGTAAGTCTTGTCTTTGATATGTATACTGTTCCTGGGGAGGCCACAGATAAATTTCCTCTATTCTATTCTATTCTATTCTATTCTATTCTATTCTATTCTATTCTATTCTATTCTATTCTATTCTATTCTATTCTATTCTATTCTATTCTATTCTATTCTAGACACTGGTGCTAGAGGAGTAGCATCATAGTTTGAAGCATATGCCATTGACCAAGTGCTGAGTTTGCAATATGAAAGTGTTGTCTCTGAATGTTAAGTACACTTATACTGAATGAATCAAGGTTGATTACTGGGGTGGTGAAATTTCATTGTTCCACAACCACCTCTGATATTTGACCACACCTAAGTGCTTGTTATGTAAATGGTGACACTTTTATCATGAATTAATTTTGTAACAATTAGCTGCCACTGCAGCATAATTGTGTTTTAATCAGTGAATTCTCTGCAGATTCAACTGTGTGATCTCTTTGGATGGTTGGTATGAGCTCTGCCAGGGTTGTGGCCTTTGTGTCAACCACAATAAGTACATGATAGAGATAAAACAAACCAAGATGGCTGGCTTGTCTTCTTAGGTGTCTTTCTAGGCAACAACATCAAAGATGGTTCTGTACTGTAGCAAAGATCAAACCATGTTTATATGTATAATTTACTGCATTTTGTGCATTTTGTCAATAGTGCTACAACTCTTACAATATATTATATTGTAAAATAGACATATTATGGGTGTATATCTAAAATTATTATTATAGATAATTATCTGATTTTCTCCATTTGTGTTATGTTAATTGTAATATCTCAGATTGAGAAATCCAAACATGATGGCTGTCACTAAAATTCATAACTGGAGAAAAGCTTTATTCATATTAACTTGCAACTGACCCCATTGTGAGGAATATCTTATCTGTAGAATAGGCTGAGCTAAGCAGCCGGTTAGGAAGGTGTAGCTGTGTCTGTAGGATGTCGGTGAGGGTGTGTGTGTGTGTGTGTGTGCGTGTGGTTTAGCCACTCAAAGACACAAACAAGAAAAACCAGGAGGTATACCAACAAACACAATCGAACTAAACTATACTTATCAAACAAATTCATCCATGGCCAAAGGGATATTACATTTCTCTAATTAACTTTTTGTACACATATAAAATTATATGCTACATTCATTCATGCATTCATTCATTCATTCATTTTCCAAACTGCTTTATCTTCTCCCGAGGTCTATCCCAGCTGTCATTGGGCAAGAGGCGGGGTATACCCTGGACAGGTCACCAGCCTATCACAGGGCTCACACATATACAGACAGACAACCATTCATACACACATTCACACCTACAGGTAATTTAGAGTCTTCAGTGAACCTATATATATAAATTGTAATATTTTTTGCAGTCAGCTTCATTTAAAAACTGTGTGGACTGTGGTTAAATCTGATTCAGCACCCTTTAAAGAGTCATTGCTTTTATGTTGTGAGTGCACAGTTTGAAAATGGAAATAAGGAGAATTGGTGTCATTGTCATTTCACCTAAAAGTTAAATGAAAAAAAAGTATAGATAGATGAGATACAATGAATATTATAGAAATGCAGTAGCTGCACATGAAAAACATGAAACCCCTCCAACCCTAAAAGAAAATACAATTCATTCATTCATTCATTCATTCTACTGTGATTTTGTTACAATAATAACAAGGCAATATACTTGCAGTGACTGTAATGTTTACCTCTTCAGACAGTGTCACTTCTTACTATCCCCAGACTGTCACAGCTGTGTAAAAAACATGTCTACTAACCTCAAGGAATTCACTAAGTGGAATTTTCATTGCATGGATGTATCCCCAGCAATTTCATGTAGTGGACTGTGTCAAGGGAAGCCACAAAGCTTTTTACACATTAAATGTCCTGCTCCATAGGGAATGAGGAAAAAACCAGCAGAACAAGCAGCCAAGAGCAGACTGAACTCTTCTCATTCACAAGAAGGGGAATGATAGGAAGGTCATGCAATAAAAAAATAAAATAAAATAAAAAGTTTATTTTTAAAAGAGGGGGATACTATAGCACTATGGAGTGCTCATTAAAAAGTAACCAAAAAGTAACCAAATATTATATATATTATAATAGTTGATTGGCAGATTACTCTGTAATCAACATACTGCTTGAGGCAATTTGCTTTCACAGAGGTAGTTGTGTACTTTGCTCAAGTATGCCAAAACGTAGCCAAAGACATGGCATTTTTTGCAATTTAATAGCACATGAACCTGTCGGGTGAATTATGTTAATGCAAACAAAGTTATGTTAATACAATGCCAGAGGAAGTCAATAAAGGCCAATTATAATGTGTTGTAGTGGAGACAAATTGTATTTCTTATTTGAAAAAAGGGCAGATTTTCAGCAATACACTAACCAGCTGGCTGGGATCCACTAAAGTTTTGAAAATACCAAAATGTGGCGAGAATTATTCCTTTGGTTTTCAATCAAAATTGACCAAGACAGTGCCATCTGCATGTTTACCCAAGAGGAATATGTAGCAAAACACAGATGTGAACACATGCAAGATGATCAATAGTTCATGCTACCACCTTCACCCCAGCCATCTTGTACAGTGTGGGAGCAATAGGCCAAGAATGACTAAACTGACCAATCAGTTAACAGCTCAGAGTTTTGTTTTCCGGTGCCTTCATTGCTCTACCCATCTGTTCCTTCTTCCATCACTCACACTCCACAATGCCACAGAAGTCTGAGAAAGGTAAAAAAAAAAAATACTGAGGTATTGTGACAGATCCACTAGTATCTCATCCACCCTTGTTTACCTTTCTTCCTTTATTGACACAACATACAAAAATGGCCTTTCTCTGCCTGAACTCCAGACTCCCCCTCCTCTTTTCTATTACTTTCCCTCATGCTTTCACTGAGGCCTAATTACAGGGTGGACAGAGTAATCGATACAGAAGAGAGTGAAAGTCCCCAGCAGGCAGCTTGAGGACCCTCTTACCTCTCTTCAGTCAACCCTTCTCATACTTGCACACTAGTAAGTCATCTTGACTTTTTGCAGACATTAGATTCAGGCTTGCGTATTCCCAAAGCAGATGCCATGCTGCATAAACAGAGGAAGTGCATTACACTTTACCCCAGGGCGGAGCAAATACATTTCTTGGGAAAAAAAAGTAGGTAAAAGCTATGTAGTCTCCATCTTGTTGCAATGCAAAGTATAAAATACATTTATTTATCTTATGTGTTTTTATACACCCTGTTGTCATTGAAATGCAGCCTTACCTGAGGCTGATAAGCCTAAAATACTGTGGCAGTGCTAACAATTTAGCTGCAGTTCACCTAGCATATTGTGCTTCAGTTTCACAGACAGGCTCTTCAGTCCCAGTTTACTCTAAACAAGTTCACTGACATGGACCTTTGAAAAAAGTACAAATGTACATTAAAATGCAATGAAATGCATCTGCCCTGGTTATCTCAGACCCTTAAAGCCATATATAAATAAAATAAAATGTACAATAAGTAAGAAATCCAACAGATAGTAAATCACTGAGTCACGTAAGGACTTACTGTCTGTAATTCAACTGCCCGGGGATAAAATCTGTCTTTGTGGCTGCTGGTCCTAGCTCTATGGCTCTGTAGGTGTTTTCCTGAGTGAAATAATGTGCTGGGTGGCTGGTGTCCTCCACAATAGCAACCAGCAGGGGTGGGGGTGTAAACTGGTAGCTGAATAGTATTGGACTTTCTAAAATCAACAGCAAGCTCTTTTGTTTTCTCAACATTTAGAGAGGAGTTGTTGTCTTCACACTATACTGTATGGATAGGTCCCTCACCCTCTTCCTACAAACTGTAGGATAATGGACAAAGGCAATCAACATGTGGTGCTGCTATTCTAGATGAGTAGCATGTATCTGCTGTCACTGTTAAGAGAGAGAGATGGGGACAGGGGGAGAGAGGGGGGAGAGAGAGGAGAGGAGAGGAACACAGGGCCAGGGCAGGGGGTAGTTGGTCCAAGACGGGAAGCGATCAACCTGACGTTTACAACCCCAGATGACCTGCAGGGAGAGAGAGCACAGACACAACTCCGTGGAAGAAGTGTAGGTTAGAGGATGCATTGATATGTTTGAATCTAATGGATAGAGATGATAGAGAGAGACAGGAAGAGGAGGCCCAGTGCATCATAGGAGTCATGTCTTGTACGTTTCAAGATCCACAAGTATTTGATCACTGTTTATCATCAAACCAAAGTATAAAAATTACATCAAATCAACCGACAGTATAAAATAGTTGTTGCTTCCATTGGCAGGTTATGGTGATCTGAAGCTCAGCCTTGTTCTAATTAACTCTGAGTGACCTTTATTGTAAGACAGAATTTCAATAACTGTCATTTCAAACATATGTCTTTACAAATTGAAGGGGTGTAATTAGTTGAATTTGGATTTCAAGGAGTTCATGAAAAAAACAAACTATAAAAAACAAAAACTTTGTTTACAGGATGCAAACAAGGTAGCCTTGAGTCACTTTAGTTGATGCAATGTGATCATTTCTATTTCTAGTGTTTTGTGTCATGATGTTAAAGGTTTAAGGAGGATTTTTTTTTTCTTTTGGGCAAAACTCAGCAACAGATGTGTTTATCTTATTATAGCTGTCACTAAAATAACACACTTATGCACAAATAGTGATGCACAGAGCTTGTTTTGACATTCATTTGGACATTGTGTTGAATTGGTTTAGTGCATGTGGCATATTGTAGCCTGAACCATTCCTCTATTGTAGGCCTTAAGTGGATTTGTTGTATTGTGATGTCTTAAGGTAGTTGCAATATTGCCTTTTTTAGAAAAATGTTGATAGTAATTCTCTTGTACCATTTAAGCCAGAACAGTGCTTTGTTATCAGTTGCTTTTCACAGTGCATCACTCCACACCTATAGTATTAACAGAATTTAAAAAAAACCATGAAGTGTCAATATTCTAGAAAAATGACAAATTAAGCAGGTCAATTTCAGTTTACCAGTATATGTATCTAATCTTAACACGGTGAAACTAGCTTACAGCACTGTCACAAATATCTGACTTTTTCTCTGCTTTCCCTGCTTTTATTACCGGCAGCCACTGGAAAGTAATAAAAATAAGCCTTATGATTCAGAGGATTTGGATGCCTCTTGATTTGAATCTTTGCAACTGAACTGTGATTCATTAAACAAGGCAAAAAGTACATGTCTTGGAAAGGTAATTCTATACCAACAATTAGCTCATTTGAGTGAGAAGTGAAACTCCTGTGGGTACAGTAGTAAAACATCAAGTGGGGTAATGGTTACAAGTAATCCAGTTTTAACAGGTTGCCTTCCCGATTATATCACCATAGATTCATCAACGTCCTTTCGTCTATTTTTAGCACAAGTGATTCAAGTGTCTCATCTCAGTGAATCATTGCTGATAGTGAGCCTCTCCCTTCTCATTTGGCTTCCTCTCAGTCCCCCATCTTTGTTCTGGCCATGTCTTGAAGGCTGAACATGGTTGTACTGACACTACAGGATGAGAAGAGAGCACAAAGCCAGAGCTAATTAAAGTAGGCAAACTTCAGCAGCCTTGTCTCACTCTCATTGACCTTTATCAAAACACTGGCATTCATGTCGGGCAAATGCTGGCACATTGCACCGAAAGCAGTGTACGGGAAGAGGTAAACAAACACTGCCTCATTAGATTGCACCGTCCTATCACCCTGGTAATCTTGTGATGCTTAACAATTCCACACATCGCCTTCACCACCACCACCAGAGATTTTACGCTATCCATGGGTTAATGGAATCATCACTGATGCCAATGAATCGCAAGTCACGTTTCATCACTAGATACAAGCAACCAAAAGTAAACAAACTGCTTTAAATACTTAATCATATGACCTTCATAACTGATCTGCTTTCTACCCACGATCACTCTTTCATATACGTTTTACTTTATGCTTCTTCTCGCTGTCAGTTTACTCTTTTGTCAACATATAATCTTATGATGACCTTTTTTATTTAATACAATGTTAACAGAGAGCTGCAAAAAAAAAGGTTCAGATGTTTGCAGTGTGTGTCTGAATCGCTTTGTGTCTTTGACAGTGCCAGTGTGAAGAGTGTAAAGAAACAGGATCTTTTTAATTGTACTGTAAAAAGAGGTTTATTCAGTGTTTGTTCACAAACAAGGTTGGTTACAAGGTAAAAGGCAACAGGTATCATTACAATGTATTGACAATATATAAAAAGCCCCTGATATTTTATTTTGATAGGGTACATTGCAAATACATAATATCGTGCCACTGATGGCCTCATTAAAGCACTGTAGCTGACTGATCCACTGTTAAAGTCATAAATCATATTGTCCACAAGGACCTTAGCATGCAATGAATAATTAATTTAAATTGAAAGGATTAAACACAACTGTAAAACTAAGAAAATAAATTAGGTTGAGTCATTAGACTCACAACACAAGCAACCCACAAGGAACCCACAAAGCAGCATTTTCAGCCTGGGTGTAGTTACTCTTTGAGGGCACGTCTAGAGCATGTCAGCGGAACGTCAACAACACCTTCTGAAGTGTTTCTGTAGTACGCTAGCCTACAGCAACCACAATTTATGCAAGTTATTCCAACTGCAGTATTTCTGTTTTTATGCCTTTTACTTCTTTTCCAGATCACGGGGAGCTAGATGCTCTTGAAGAGCAGCATAGATAAACACAGTCATACTTGCTGTGAGTCCTTTGGGTAATTTAGAATATCCAATTCACCTGATCTGCATGACAAAACTGCGGAGGAAATGTGAACACCCAGAGGTAATACACATGAACACACAGGGAACATGTAAATTCTACACAAAAAGGTCCCAGTTGGTTGTGGTTGTGTTCAGTCCTAGATTATTGTTGCTGTGAGGCAATCTGCTGATCAAAATGATGTAATTAATACTGTAAAATTGTGCTGAATTGACCACCCGAATTGTTAAGATAATTACAACCTAGCTATTATATTGAGTTTTTCTAGATTTCTGTTACATTAATTGCAAAAAGAGAGGACATTGCATTGACTGTATTTTTTCGAAAACCTGTAGGAGGTATGAAGAGGCAACTTAATGAACTTTCACCATGGCCTATGAGGGGGGCAACATATTGAACCTTCATTATAGCCTCATTAATTAATTTGCTTATTGTTTATAGGATACAAAGTGGTAGAACAGAAAACATTTCACAGAGGAAACAGGAGCATTTCACAGACTATCTGTACTGCCTGCGTATAGTTTATTTTCAACTTTTTTCAACAAACTAAACATATCAATAAAATGACTCACATGGAGTTAGATTATTCACTTATATTATAAAAGTCGCAGGAGTGCAGGGTCTGACTGGAGGAAAGAGTGTGCAGTTGTTCCTATTCATGTGGTCCAGGCGGCTGAGGGAATGAGCAGCTTTTCACCTGGATTCAACACCTTAGCCTAGATATCACTCTGACCTCAGCCAGCCACCGCTGAAGACTAGCCATGGGGAAGAAATAACTCACACTGTCAAAACTCTGTGTCACTGAGCTTGAGTCATTCTCTTCAAGCTCAGAAAGTGATACCTCCAACAAATGCAAGTGTGTCAGCTGAACTCTGCCTCCTCATCGGTGTATGTTTCTTATTTGAGATTATCCAGTGATCTAATCTAAACTCTCTGTTTATTCTCTTTCTTTTACATCAGCCACATCATTTTTAGTGAGTGACAACCACATCTGGGTACCCCAAATCAAGGACACATAAGCTGAAGTTAGCAATTATGGTGGGTGTGAAGTTATCATCATTACTCACACACACACACACACACACACACACACGCACGCACGCACGCACGCACGCACGCACGCACACACACACCTACGGCTGTCTAATTATATTCAGGGAGCTGTTTGTACTTGGACACTTGCATACGTCTGTATATTTGCATTTTTTTGGTGGC
>JANJYP010191945.1:0-11022 GCA_024605115.1 Rastrelliger brachysoma
GTTCAGCCAATCCCGCCATTCCTCAAGCTACTAATGCTATTGCTAAGGTAAAATTGGAAAACTACATTTGTTGAAACATTTTCTTCATTTTGTCAGTTTTTAAAAATGTTCCTTCTCTTAAAAAGTAATGATTAACTTTTTCTCTCTTTTTTTTTTAAATGTTTCTTTTTAGCCAGTGTCAACTAAACGTAAAGCCAAGCAAGTGTATGATGCACCAAAAGAGAAAGTGCCTCATGATGTCCGACAGCGTTATGTGAACATGTTCACAGAGGAGTTCCTCAAAACAACGGCCAATGTTAATGATGCCTTTGAAAAGGTAGTTCTATACTTTCTGCTAAATGTGATAATCACTGACAAAACTACAGTCTGATTATTTCTTTCTCTCGTGTTGTGTTCGGCAGGCACTTGCTGAAGAGAAGACTGTGTATAATCGCAGCATGAACAAACTCAAATATCTGAGTGTTGCAGTGAATGCACTGAAGAAGCTCAAAAATCAAAATGCTGTTGCCGTTAAAGGTGAGGAAGGTCTCAGAGAACCTGTGCCTTTATCCTATTAGGTCAACAACAAAATAATGCAGATGAAAGACATAACCTAGTTCACCTTGCTGTTTTTTTTTTTTTTTTTTTTTNCCTGAAGAAGCTCAAAGGAAACAGTGAGTCTCAGTTCTTCTCCTTTTTTTGTGCTTTTCAATTCAATATGTTGTAAAAGATTTTTAATGTATTTCTTTTTCCTGGCAGGTGAAATGTCACTGTATGATGGTTTGAAGGATTATGTTTTGACTGAGGAAAAACTCATTGAGAGCAACTATCCTGTCCAGCACCCGGAGAAACTTGGTTGTGCTGCTCTTTTTGCAGATAATAAGAAAGGAAACACAGACCGTAAGTTTAAAAAAAAAAAAAAAAAAAGTCTACCTGAAAAGTTGATTTGGAGCTGTTCAGTTAAAACACTAGAGGGCGCACTTCGCCTGTGCTGATTTTGCAATGAGTTTCTTTTCACATTGTACCTCAGTGGTGCTTTTTTTTGTTTTTTTTTTTCCCTGTGTTGTAGCCCTAAAGAGGATTTGCTGTCGCTGTGGGGCCACCTATTCTGTGAGCCAAACGGGCAAACACATCCGCAAAGAGGAGTGCAACTACCATTATGGGAAAGGAATTGAGAAAAGAGGTGAGCGTATGAAAGGTTTATGCTTCAAATATGTAAGTTGTATTAAAAAAACTTTGAAACATTTCTGGTGTTTTTAAAATGTTGCAGTGCCCGGTGGAGTGGAGACCCGTTACAGTTGCTGTGAGGCAATCATGGGAGCACCTGGATGCCAACAGTTTAAGGTATGAAAACAGACTTCATTTTCTAATGACTTCCATGTATCAGTGGGTCAGGGTTTGATTCAGTCTTTCTCTCCACTAGTTGCACGTCCATGATACCCTCAGCCTGGATGGGTTTGTGGCGACCGCCCCGAGACGTTCCTCAGATAAGAGCTGCCCAGGAGTTTACGCTGTGGATTGTGAAATGGTGATGCCACTTTCCTCAAAGTTTTTGTTTTTTTTGTTCTTTTTTTTTAATGTTCACACCAAACCCCATTTAAAGCCTTCAGCCCTCAACACTTTTTATATTAGTGGTTGTGTAGTAGTATGTTATGCTAATAAGAATTCAAGACTTTGCATCTGAAAATGGAGATTATGCCTTTTTTTTTTTAAATACTGACATCACATCCTCTTGTTCACTTAAAGTATCTTTATAGCATTTTTTAATGGAAACTTTAAGCTTCTCCAACTAATTAAGCACCAGACCTTATTTAAATCCCTCAAACTCTTTTTATAGTATATTAGAATTCAACCAGAAAATGATTATGCCACTTACATTTAAGTAATACAGTATTTTGCTTTTTTTAAATCACTATCAACATTGATCACCAATATTTGATAAATACTGCTTCAGCATCACATCCTTTTGTTCTCTTCAAATATTTGTTTCTAATAAATACTGTAGCATTTTTAAGACATTTCTAGCTTCCCCTAATACATGCAAATACAAACTAGTTAAGGTCACTATTGTGCACTGATATTGAGCAAGAACCCTGATGTGTGTGTGTGTGTGTGTGTGGTTATCCCTAATGTAATCAGAGGTGATGAGTTGACCTTGATTCAGGCAGAAGTTTGGACACACTTTCTCAATCAATGGAAAATGTGTCTAAACTTTTGACTATTGTTGCATTTTGTGTTGAATGTTTCTCTTCAGTGTTACACCATTCATGGTTTGGAGCTGTCCAGAGTAACTGTTGTCAACTCCAGTCTTCAAGTCATCTACGACACCTTCGTCAAGCCTGATAATGATGTCATTGACTATAACACCAGGTAATTATAAGAGACACAGTTAAGTTATAGGGATATCTTTTTTTTTTTGTTTTTAATTAAGAATTTCAAAGGGAAATGTTACTCTTTATGTTTTACCTACAAATAAGAATATACATTATTTCTGTAGACTTGCACCTGATTTGAGCTCAGTTATGTTCAGATGTATTTGAGAAGTTATCATTCTGTAGTTACTCTAAACTAAATCATATGAAGAGATTTCTATTAGTCCAGGAATACATTTACAGACCTCCTAAATGTGTATATCTGGCCATAATGCAGAATAATAGTGTGAAATGGTGTTATCTTGATATTGATAATCACTGCATCCAAAGCTCTTGACATTTTACCTGTGCAGGTTTTCAGGCATCAGTGAGGAGGATGTGAAGGAGACTCACACTTCTCTCAGGGAGGTGCAGGCAACCTTGTTGAGCTTCATCAGTGCTGACACCATTCTGATCGGCCACGGGTTGGAAACAGACCTCTGTGCCCTGAAGGTGACTTTCACAAGCTTTTTTCTAACATCATTCACTCCTTATTTCCCTTTTCTCACATTGCTTATTTCACAACATCTGTGTGTTGCAATCCTGGGAAAAACCACTAATTTAAAAACTGAGTGATGGTGTTCATATAAAACAAAAGGTTTGTAGCAAAAAACTTCTCATTTCTTCTAAGCCTACTGCCAAGAGCGTTTCTTTTGATGTTTCACTAACAAAGAAATATTTTAATGTCATGCTTTCTGTCCATAGTTTTTATATTAGGGGTTTTCTGGGAAAAATGAATTGTTTTCTAAGGTCATAAAGATAATCTAACAATAGCATCATTTTTCCAGATGACAAACAGGTTTTATTTTTTGTTTACAAAATAATTTAAGCATATGTTTAAGGTCCAAAAATGAAATAACTTGACCATCAGATTTCTGCCAGAAAGTAGCGTAACAGGTCAACTGCTAATGACCAGCTTTGTCAACTGTTAAAGAGGATTTGTAGTCTGCAAAACAATAAACATAAAGCTCTAAAACTGCAAAACTAATATGACCTGACATGATAAAACATGAGAAATATAACACACATTGTACACATGCTGCAGCAAATAATAAGATGAGTGGACACATGTTGAAATTAACAGGTGTATGATTGTTTGTGTGTATTGATGTCAGGTGCCAACCTTCAGTCTTTATAGTATATGAACTGCTTTTTTTTTTTTTTTTTTTTTTTTCCAGGTATTTTGTTTTTCCCTATACAGTCTATAAAATATTTGGGTCTTAAGTTACCATGGTAATCTAACAGGTGTAAATGTGAACCAGAGGTGAGACCCAAAGCAATGTTTGAAGTTATTTGGGACCCACATCATTCTTTCCATTGATGAATGTCATTAGTTTTTCTCCTGGACTTCTCATTAACGTCTACTTCAGTGAATTTAATATTTTAAAGGAGCTTCAGATAGTAACTTCCTTTTTACTGTAGTTATTCCATGGGACAGTCGTGGACACATCAGTGGTCTTTCCACACCGTCTGGGCCTCCCTCACAAGCTGACCCTCAACAGCCTCACTGCTGAGTATCTCAGGAGGATCATTCAAGAGAGCGGTGGGTCATCGAAGATAGCCAAAACCACCTCACGTTTATTTGGTTGAAATGAAGTTTAAATTTCTTTACATGACTAAATGACTCAATCTATTTTCAAATAAATGAATCAATCTCAATAAGCAATGACCTAAAGTTACATATTTGTAAGACCAATGCAACTGATGTATTAAGGTTGTGGTGTACCTGTGTCTACTGTATCCTTTAATTACTGTATTATTTCTCCCAGTTTGTGGCCATGACACTGCAGAAGATGCTGCAGCCTGCATGGAGCTCATGTTATGGAAGGGCAAAGAAGATGGAAAACTGAAAAAATCATGAAAATAGAGCAAATATCCCCACACTGTTCATACTGTACACAGAAAGACATGCTATTATTTATGACATATTACTGTGTTTTGTTTTGTTTTGTTGGATTTCATTAATTGTTTTATGTTTGAGTATTTTCCCTTTGTTAAATTTTGATTTTTGAGTGTGTATAAGTATTAATGCACTATGGTAACAAAACCTGAACTGTGTGTGTGTGTGTGTGTCTCAGGGGCAAAGTCATAAGTATTAACCAAGTAAATTCACACGATGAAATCTTGTGTCTGGGTGTTTTGTTTTTTTTACTTGCATCAACCAATGAACATCCAGCTTTTAATGACATACAGACATCAGGTGCAAATATGCAAATAGTATGTGAGCACCTGCACATAATTTGCATTGATTACTGAACATCAATGAAGTAGCAAGAGAAATGTCAGCGTATATGAGGAAAGAAATACTGTGTTTGTCCGTGTGAGGCTAACAGTGATAGTTTTAACTTAAGGCTGAAGGAGAAGCTATCTGACCCTGAGTTTATGCTGGTTAAACAAAAATACAACAAAATACTTGTTCTTCTACACATGAGATCAAGCTAAATTGGAGTTATAAGAGACCATAGACTTCTTAGTTTTTTGTGGTGGCAAATACTGAAATAAAGATGTCATAGGTCACATTTTAGTCTAGGACATGTTTTGATATGGTTTGGGTTTCAATCAATTGGCTTATTGATTGATTAGACCTAAAAATCAGTTTGTTATTCAGCCTTTGTCTTTATGTTTCCTTTTCTGCGGCAGCATTTCTTGAGGCAAAACTTGCAGGTCTTGATGAAAAGGAACATGAAGAACAGAACAATAGCAAGGAAGAAGGCCATGACATCCAGGCTGTGGTACTGGTACCAGGTGAGCTCATGTGCCTGGACCCTCAAGTGTTTGGCCCCTTTGTTTCTCATGGTGAACTCGATCCAGAATACTGCCTCATCCAAAGCACTAATTGGCCTGTCGTGGTGGATGTGTGACAGCCGCAAGGCGTTTTCCTTGTACCTATGAATGTGCATATACATTCTTATTATTTATTATATTTTTTTTCCTAAGTATGGGGATAGAAAGGGACAAAAAAGTTGAATTTGTCAAGCTCATGTTTTTATCTTAGGGGAAAAGTTCAAGTGGTTTTACAAACTAGACCTTGAAACTCTCATGGTACATCTCATGGCTCATTTTTTATAGTATGTCATAAATCTTACAGTACCTCTATATTGCAAAAAAGATAATCTATCAAAGCCTGACAGATTTAAATGGTAATTCCTCTTATTCTCACTGACATGTTACAAGTATCACAATATACCATACATACAAGGTTTATTTGAAACTGATATGAGGTGTCTGCCGCCCATAATAGTCAGTTTGTTACGGTTCACTTTGCTACATTCTGTTACTGTCCACTGCATCTGGCCAGAAAAACAGTCAAGATAGTTTCTTTCTAGGAAGTTGGAAATAATATCCTCTTGCACCATCTCAGACATCTGAGGCCTCATTCAATTTAATTTAATTTACAAAATCAAAACAAAAGTTCCCTCCAAGATACTTTTCATATAGAGCAAGTTAATTTTATTTAGAGAGACCCCATAAACAAGTAGCCAGGAAAAACTTCTTTTAACGGAGGAAATCTCATGCCAGGACCAGCCTATAGATAGTTGGCTCTCAGCCCTAACAGGATGCTTAAATACATATTTGCTTTTGACCGTGTAAATATTCACTGTTTAGACTGTATAAACTGTAGCATCAACTACAAACTGTTTTTCCCCTCATAACTTACATTGAAAGTGTATTATGAAGAGATCTTGTCAGTATGAAGAGGAGGAATAATAACAGTAATCAAAATCCATTTTAATGTTCATATGGTCACCTGACCATATGTTTTTAAGACGGGGTTGAAAAATAGTGAATTGTTGGTTTTATTGTTGGTGAGACAACTTACGATTTATCATTGATGACAGTATTGATTGCATCTCTCAGGTCTTCACTCGTCATGAAGTTCAGCTCCACGGTCACTGCAGCGCCCTTTGCCTTCATATGCACCATGTTGTCTGGCTGGTCAGCAAACATGGGGATTCCCACCATAGGAACACCGTGGTAGATGGCCTCGTAAATCCCATTTGTGCCTCCATGAGTAACAAAAGCTTTGGTCTTTGGATGACCTGATCACAAAACACAAGTATATACATTACTTTTGTAAGGCAAAAGACTCTGTCAGAGTTCACCTTATCATTTCTGTACACCGTCACACCTAAAAGTAAGTGTTGGCAGAGGCTTGAGACTGAAAGATTGCCAGAACAGATTCTAGACTAGAAAAAAATGGACAGAAAACAATAAACAGCAGCCACTCAGAAACTTCAGCTGAAGTGCAGTTTTTGAATCAGTGTGACCATTTAACTTCACCTTGAAAAATATGCTTAAATGCCTTTTAATGAATTCATTGTAATCAAAATCTCCCTATTAGTGAATCCCTTAACATACTACTCTGTCAGACTAAATAATTTGCAATGGAGACTTTCTTTCATTTAAAACCTCTAAAGTCTTATGCATTTTTTTAAAAGATTTTTTTGGCACTGGCGCCTTTATTGTAAAGTTGGTGGACAGGAAATAGGAGAGAGAGAAGGGGGTAGACATGCGGAGAAAGGACGCTCCGNGATTTTTTTGACACTGGCGCCTTTATTGTAAAGTTGGTAGACAGGAAATGGGAGAGAGAGAAGGGGGTAGACATGCAGAGAAAGGACGCTCCGGCCGGGATTCGAACCGGCCGGGAGTTGAACCACTGCACCACTGAGCGAGCCATTCAGCCTCTTTTATATTAGATTTATTTACCCAGCAGGTCGTTCTGAGGGATCCAGTTGTACAGTCTGGTGTTATCACCCAAAGTCGCTGGTTTTTCTCCACTGAATCTCCACAGCACCTGTCAACAATTATAAAAGACTTTCAGATTAACTTGTTGCAATCATTATTTAGTTCACTACAATATTATCCATATATCCATTCCTCTAAGGACAGAAGATCAACAAATATGTACTCAGTTGAAAGAAAAAGAAAAATGTTAATCATGAAGCTAAAAAGTAAATAAAAAGTAATCATTGACTGTATAGCTGTAAATTCAATAATGAATGCTAAAAAAAGTTTTTATATTTAACTAACTTCTGGTTTTAGTTAAAAATCTGGTCAATAATTATAACATAATTGAGAATCCCAACTCTGCACCTTTTATCAAATATCAATCTCCTTTACTTTTTTAACTAGATTTTTAAAAAAAAGAAAAGAAAAGAAACACAGACGAAAATCCAATTTTATGACTTTTTAAAAAAGCAAAAACATTTGCATGTTTTATGTAAATTAACTGCAAAGCTCCAGGAAGGTGTTTGCTTAATATGCTCTCAGCATAGTATGAAAATATATCTAACACCTGAAACTTGTCTTTAATGGGTAATTTGTCAAGTTGAACATTTCAACTACTACTAAAATTAAATGGGTTTGTACAGTCCTCTTGCTATTGTATTGGTTTAGAGAAGCTGAGAAACACGAAGAACAAAGCTCATAAAATGTTTACTATTATACTGTAATTTGATAAATTTCAAGTCTTTTCAAGTTGATTTTCATGCCTTAAGATAGAAAATTGTAAAATTCATAGTATGCTGAGAAACTGTTAAAAAAAAAAAAAAAATTTTAAAATGCAGGAAAAATGACCTCTGCAACTGCATATATTCATAGCCATAAAACTAACTGTTAAAGGTCATTCAAGTTTATTTGATCATCCTCTGACCTTTTGTGGGATCTGAGCGAGGGCTGAGGCAATCATGTTTGCCTTCTCAGAGGTAATGTTTTTAATCATGGACCCCAAAGTGAAAACCACAATACCATTATCTCCAGAGCTCTCCACAAACTCTTCTATATCCTGTAAGAAGAAACATATCATCACAGTGCAGAATGACAGACATTTTCTTTTATTTCCTCATCATAGTAATAGTTTACTTAAAGATTACAAGGCTTATTTGGTTTTTTGTGCTACCTTTGGTAAGGATTTCGCCGGTCTGCAGTGGATCCCACCAACAAATTTGAAGTTGGGGAGGAAAGGACGAGGAAATTCAAAATCCCAATAAGTTCGGATTAACCAAATGTCTGCTTTACCCATCATCTCACAGGCACTTGTGGGTGTCCCTATCACAATGCAAAAGCAAAATGTTACCAGCACTGTAGATGAGACTGCTAATTTTAATATGTTTGATTTAATAGCACTGCAATTAGAAATAGAATAGAAAGCAATTAAACCAACATAGCTCATCAACAGTCCATGTGGCAGAGATACTCACCTTTGACCTCTGAATAATATTGATCTACTTCTTCCCAAACAGTTTTAGTGATCATTATGTCTTGTAAAATGTAGAAGAGAAAATTCCACAGTCTGTCTGAGAAATTCATCTTGTCGGTCAGTTTGCTCATAGCACCGGGGACAAAAGAAGGTGGAGCGGGTATCTGACCACATTGCCTCTCCCAGTTATTGGCGAGGGAAAAGCGCAGGGAGAAGACCAAGGGGATGCCTAACATATCTGCTAACAAGTCGCTCCCAGGGTAGATGGGGTCAGCCAGTAAAAGGTCATAGTTGCTCTCCTTAAGCTTCTTCATTATGGCCTCTGATTTCACCACACCATCCAGAGTAATCAAAGAATATTCCAGGTTGACCTTCATCAGCCTCACAAATTTTATGTAAATCTCCAAGTAGCTCATATGATCCATCTCATACATAGAGAAATGCAAGAAATCTTCAATGAACTTCTCCATGGCCTCCAGTGAGATTGAGACATTGAAGGGTTCATATCGGTAGCGAGACGGTTCGCTGGTGTTCATGAACATAGAAGTGCTTGGGACTAAGACGGTCACTTGGTGTCCCCTGTCGATCAGGTTCTCCAGTACTGGCTTCAAGTTAATCCAGTGGCTGCCCTCTGTGTACCACACCAAAATGTTCCCTCCATTTGTGCACCCTGCTGCAGAAAATACCAGGAGGACACACAAAGAGACACGCAGCTCCAACTTCATGGTGACTGTGTGTACACTGAAAGCACAGTATCCTAACTGATTTGAAGAGCTGCTCCCTGTAGAATAATTATTAACTAAACAAAGCTGAACTCTGGCATGTCATTCCTCTTTGTGTAGCGTAATATGAGATAACAAACACACCCAGGCAAGTAATGAGAGGTGAATGATAATGGCTATAAAGTAACATGTATGATATAAAAAGAATAATTTCCAACCTGTTCTAGAAATCCACAAATAGAAAATCCCTTGATGATAAAGCAGACTTTAAAATACCAGATTGTACACAGCAGCTGCGGAGAGACGGAGTATAATAACACAAAAGGATTTTGGGCTTGCACAAACTTGCGTAATCTGAGGAAGTCATGATCACATGTGGTTGCTTGTGCATAAATTTCCCTACATATCATTGAGGACAGTTAGTCACTGCACACAATCACATCTGTGTGAGAGGGCAATGTTTGACTTTTGGGATCATTTGTGTGTTGAGTTGAGTCTGCCAAGTCTACTAGAGTGCAGAACAATATTGGTTTTTTATATATAATTTCCGGTTTCCTCTGTCATGATCAAATGAAATCCTTTCCATGCCATTTTGCAATCTAATGACCGAACACAGAAAACAAAGTGAAGAGGTATATTGCATTTCAGTGTTGTATGAAAAAGAGCATCATAGCATGATCCCTTAACATATGCATACATTTGAGATTATTAATTAATAATCACTTTATTTTATTGTTTGTTTTGTTCTTACGTAGACATTTAAAATCTTGCATACATAATAAGGATGGCAATGGTAATTTTGGTCTGTCCACCATTTTTTGTTCAGACTAAAATATCAATAACTGTTGCATGCATGTGTAAAGAGAACTGGATCAGGTGCCACAGACACTGCCAGTTTTCACCTAGTGGTCTAGAGCTGGGCGTTGTTTAAAAAATTATATCAGTACCGATCCAACTACATTTAAAGTTATACCAATACCAATTGAGCACTTAATTTGACACCCATTACACATTTTATGCACCTCCTTTTACTGGTGTAAAAGGCATGTGGTGTTGCCACAGCATTTAAGTGGCATCTGAACTTATAGGCTGCTGAACTGCTAAGTTTTGCTAACTCAAATTCACCACGATCTTACCACCACAAACGAGTTGTAACTGCTGTGGCAGTTGGCCAATCGCATTAAATCGAAGATGATTGACTGTGAGCAAGTCTGTACAAATAGTCATATTTTCCAGATCTGGGTATAAAATAATTGACTCTATTTCGATACTATTTGATAATGATTTATTCAGGTTGATACTTTAAAGGTGTTGAGTATCGATATAGGCCCTAGTGGCCACTTGTGGTAGTGCACTGAAAAAATTCCCCTTCAACCTAAAAGGTGTTTTCCCTGTAGATTGCCATTATAATATGTGAAATCCATAGCACAATTCAAACGGGACCAGAAAATAATTTTTATTTCTCAATTGACTTTCACTGATAATTTCTCGGTTTTGAGGACCCATATACCAGAAATGGAAGGGCGGGACTTCACCACTCTATAAGCGACCTCTATATAACTCATAACAGGATACCTTAAACTACAAATAAAATTAGTTTTCACTGTAAAAAAAAGTAATCCATGAAGGTTTTATAAACATTCATGGAGCCTAGAAAAGACCATTTAAAATCTGCAGAGGTGGGAATTGTGGAGTCATCAAGTCATCTCCA